>JAHLSL010013373.1:762856-788363 GCA_025920805.1 Petroica traversi
CCCCCCACTGGAGAACTGAACCGGACTCAGACGGACTCTGAATCTACCATCTCTTCAGAGGAAGGAGAGGTTTCATTGTTTTCATATTATCCAATTTTTCCCTATACTTGTAAATATTGTATGTGTTAAATAAATAGTTTTTTCCACTTTTCTCTAAGGAAATTCTTCCCGGACCGGTAGGGGGAGGGGCGATTGGAATCGGCTCTTCCTAGAGGAGACCCCCCAGAGGTTTCCTCCTAAATATTTGCCCTAAACCAGGACACAACTGCATTTTGCAACAAGTGCACCCAGGTTCTTGAGCAAAAACAGTCCCACAGATGGGCTTGCCTTTGCCTGAAGCAGCACTAATCCAATCTGTCTCCCCTAACACATTCTTAATATGCACCACAGGAATTTTATCCCTCTCTTCAGAATGAGATTTGATTGGGTAGGGCCAGGATAATTCTTTGAGCCTCCCTCTAGTTTTAACCAACTAAGTGGCCTTTGCTAAGTGCAGACCTCAATGTCTGAAGACCCAATCACCATCGCTTTCCATGGGGTTTTTAACAGTCCATTGTACTGTTCAATTTTTCCAGAGGCTGGTGCATGACAAGGAATGTGATACCTACTCAATACCATGCTCTCTGGCCATGAGGTTATTTTTGGAATGGGTGTCATTGTACAAGTCAATTATTTCTGGGGTGCCATGTTGTCACAGGACTAGCTTTCTGAGGCCCAAGATGGTGTTCCAGGCAGTGGTGTGAGGCACAAGGTACCTCTCCAGCCATCCAGCGGCTCTTTACACCACTGTCAGCACACAGAGCCTGCCTTGGTGGGCTTGGGTGAGTGCAATGTAATTCACCTTTCAAACCACCCAGTATCTGTATTTTGACCATCATCCACCACACCAGAGGGGGTTTACCCACTTGCTTGCTTAAATGCAGTGCACATTTTACTTAAGAATAACCTGGAAAACAGTGTCCATCTTTAAGTGCACCCCTCAGTCATAAGCCCATCTTTATGTTGCATTTCTTCCCTGATAACCTGATGTGTCCTGGGCCCACTGACTGGAAATAATTCACCCTCATGTTGCCAGTCCAGGTCCACCCAAGACAATTTAATCTTGACAGCCCAATCCACCAGTCCATTGTTGTGATGTTCTTCAGTAGCCCAACTCCTGGGCACATGTGCATCTACATGAGGTACTTTTACAGCCAGCTTCTCTACCTGGGCAGTGAGATCTTGCCACAATTCAACAGCCAAGATGGGCTTACTTTTGTGCTGCCAACTGGTCTTTTTCCATCAGTTTAGCCACCCCCACAGCACACTTGCTGACATCCACAAGTCAATGTGGTAGAGAGCTGGCCATTTCTCTCATTCAGTGGTATCTGCACTCTATTCCAATGCAGTATGGGTCAGTCCAAGGCAAATACTGGGCCTGGTTTTCAGCCCTGGGCCAGCTGATTGCAGTTTTATTAGATACCCTCCAGGTGAAAGCAAACTCTGGTGGGCACTCTGCTGCTAAAGGAATGGAGAAAAACACGTTAAACAATATTAATGATGGCAGCACTTTGCTGCCTTGGGCTCCAGCTCATATTGAGTTCCAGCACATATAGCACAGCAGCACTCAGTGGTGGTGTGATTTCCTTCAGATAACAACAATTCTGCCAGATTTCTTTCTCCACTAGACTTAGACACTGAACATATGGGCTCTAAAGAGTGATAAAGTCTTGCTGACCATTCCCTGGTGCTGCAATTCATGAATCGTCTCATGGATGGGGATCACAGTATCCTGGTTGGTGTAGTATTGCCAACACTGTGCTGTTGTGGTAGCGACAATTACCTGTTATTCTTTGATCCTCAGCAGTCCCACAGTAGAAGGGTCCTCTGAAAGACCAGGCAAGGTGTTAAGCTACTTAATGTCCTCTGTCTCAGAGGTGTGATTGGTTGACCCTGTCTGGATGCCAGGCACACACCAAAGCCTCTCTATTACTCCCCTTAGCAGCTGGACAGGGGAGAGAACATATAACAAAGAGTTCAAGAGTTAAGGACCAGAGGAGATCATTCACCAAACACCATTGTGGGCAAAACAAGCTCAAATTAGAGATACTAATTGAATTTATTACTAACAAAATCAGAGCAGGATACTGAGAAATGAGATCTTAAACACCTTTCCCACACTCCTAACTCTGTCCCAGCTCTACCCCTTAGTGGCTCACAGGGAGACAAGAAATATGGGTTATAGTCAGCTCATTATACACTGTTTCTCCCTCTGCTCAGGGAGAGGAGTTCTTCCACTGTTTCCACAGGCAGTCCCTCCCAGAGGACACAGTTCTCCGCAAACTTCTCAGAGGTGCGTCTGTCCCACAGGCAACATGTTGTAATTTGGGTTACCCCTGCACTGGGCTCAGTCCTTGAAGGACAGGCTGCTCCTGCAAGGATCCCTCATGAGGCCACAAGTCCTACCAGGAAACCTGCTCCAGTGTGGGCTCCTCTCTTCATGGGTCTGCACATCCCTGTCAGATACCCTGCTCCAGTACAGGCCTCCCACAGAGTAGTAGCCTCTTCTAGGCATCCACTTGCTCCGGTGTTGGTCTTCTCCATGGGCTGCAGGTGGATCTCTCCACGCCCTTGGATCTCCAAGGGCTGCAGGAGCACCACAGCTTTACCATGGTCTGCATCTCACAAGCTGCTCAGCTTGGGCACCTGAAGCACATCCTCTCTCTCCTTCTCCACTGATCTTGGTGCCTGCAGAGCTGTTACAATCACATATTCTCACTCCACTCTTCTCCGTCCGCAATAAAACTGTGCAATACTTTTCCTTCTTTTCTTCTTCCTAAATGTGTTATCACTGAGGCATTACCACCATTTCTAACTGGCACAACCTTGGCCAGCAGCAAATATTCCACATATTTGGATCTGCCAGAGATGAGCTATGCCAGACACTGAGGAAGCTCCTAGCAGTTTCTCACAGAAACCACCCCTACAGCTCCCGCTTCCAAAAGCAGGCCATGCAAACCCAATACAACCAGGTATCCCAAAAGTCCAATGCTGCCCTTTTGGACCCTTGAAATACCCTCTTCCTGAGGTAATCTATGCCCAGTATGCACAGGGCCTCTGTGCCAGTCACAATGGGGTGTTTTTTGCCATTCATTCCCAGTCATTCCCAGGGTGACTTCAGTTAACTGTCAGTTCCCTCTGTGACCTTGGGAACAGAGATTAATTCTGCCCCTACATATCTTGATGGCATCAGGGCACACACTGTGTACCTGTGTCAACTAAAGATTTAGGTTCTTGTGGGTCTGATGGGCCAAGCCATTGGATCCACATGGTCCAATAGATTTGATTGTCCCTTTCCTCTACCTGGTTGGAGGCAGGACCTGTCATGGCAGGTCATGGCAATCATTGCTATCTATAAATATAAACTTGCATATCTTGTAAATATAAACTTTCAAGAGTATTGGAAATGACATCAGCCCTTCTATCTGTCTGAGGACTTGCTCACTTGAAACTGGAGCTGAAATTATCCTTGAAGAATTTCCTCTGATGTTTGTTCTTCCTCTCCACTCACACACTGGTGCTGTCGGGGCAGAGGTGAGTTTTCCATCCCACTTCCTCACATCCTCTCTGTGGTCTCACAGCAAAAAAACACAGGTTACCTTGTGGTTTGTACCCTGTCTCTTGAGCAGAGGGGTACTTGCTCCCAGTAGCAGAGACTGTGGTCCATACTGGAGGTGCATGGTACATTTCCTCTCTTATCTGCTGAAGTCTTTTCAGTCTGTCCACAGGCTTGGACAGTCTTCCCACAGACAAGATGCAGGTGGTAAGGAGGAAAAAAGATGATCACCACATGGCTAGATCCAGGTAATCACCTGAAGCACTATTTGTTCTCCTCCTTTCATGGACATCAATGTCAATGCTTTGGTGTATGTTGATGATGTGCTCTATACAAACTTCTGCCACATGGATTGTGCACACTGGTCCTCATCCCGGTCTACAGGGGACTGTTCATTATTTTAATCCCTACAGATTATCTCATTCTCCCACGTCCTGGATACCTTTCTCCATGCTGTCCCACCTGCCTGGCTGCACTACTAGATCTCCCTGGAGAGAGTACCTTTCTCTCACACTTGACAGGAGTCATCTGCAAAGGCTGAGAGTTTCTGTTCTCTTCCCAATCCTCTTGTCAATGCCCAGAGACTCCAGGGATCCCAGCTGCTTGGCTTCACTATCATCTAGTTCCATACTGTGAGCTGTGATAGCCCAGCATTGGAGAAGCCAGGTCAGCAGGGGCTCACCCAACTGGCAGCTGAAATCATCTCACACTCTGGGCAGCTCACCCAGGGATAGGGATTGGTGATAATCCCTGGTCCTGCCTCTTCTTCCTGTTCTATTGGCATGGGCTGTTCCTGTAGTTCAGCCGCAGTTTGAGTGGCCACAATTGCTGATGGTCTGATTTCCTCCTCTTACCCCTGAGGTGTCTCAGTATCAAGCAGTAGTCAACAATTAAGAGACAAAGCCCAGCACAGTGCATAACTTTTGGCCTCGCTGAGACTGGCACAGCCTTTTTCTTTCCAAAATTCTGCCACTTCATCAGGGTCCTGCAGTTGTTCAGAAGTGTACTTCAAAACCATTGCAGCAGACCTCCAAATACTGGCGGATTTTCTCCCACATTCCATGCCACTTTTGACTATACACCCTCGGTGCAGATGACCTTCTTAAAAATCTTTTTTGCCACTAAACATGGTGAAAATCACACTGAGGAGATCTGGCAGACCTAGCAGCATGAATGTGATTTCCTTAAGATCCAAAGCGAATTCAGAATTCTCAAAAGCTATTGTAGTATGTGTGAAGGAGTAAAAGGGGGTGAAAATTGCCCCTGAAAATGATTGCCCATGGGAAAATCATCCCTCCCTATTCCCCTCATAGGCTGGGTATGATAATTAAAGAATTCCCAGAAGTTGTACCCAAGGCCAGGGTAGGAGAGGAACACTGAGCACTTATCCCAAAAGACTTTCCTTGTCCCTGTTACTATGTCATGAACTGATATCACACACTACAGCAACAATGCCATCCTGATCCCTTCCTCTGCTGTGTCCACTACAGTGGACACAGTGCCCACAGAAGTATATACACGGTTAGGTACCACACCCACATGAACAGATCACAGTGTGAGCAGTGGTTCTGTAACTATAAAAACAAATGCTTAGACCAAGTTTGTTTCAAACCCACTCTAGTTAGATGTATTGTTTTCTGAACCCTCTGACCATATGCTGTGTGCCAAGTAAGGTTGTTGTGGTTCAGGAATGGTGTTTCCTAATTTAGTGCTGGCACTGGATAAATTCAAACCAAGTGAATCTCAGAACTATGTCAACCTACTCTGTTTCTGAAAAAGTTCTCAAACCTTGTGCATTGCTGCTTTATGTAGCATAAGAAATTATTCAGAAACACAGTGCAGAAGAAGAGAGAAAAAAATAAGTGAAGAAAAAAGTCAAGAAAATTATATGAAGATATGTGTGGATTCTTCTTGAAAATAATAAGTAAAGAGTCAAAACTGCAAGAGACGTGAAACTCATGGCTTGAGAAGAGCATCATTGTTTTACATAACCAAGAGGAACTGAAGCAAAGCCAGCTGCACAGTCACCTAAATATTAATAAACAAAGCATGAGAAATGGGAGGGCATAACTGCAAGCAATACTGCCTTTCATTACTGCCCTCCAAGTCTTACCCACAAGTATTCTACATCCTTCAGCTGACAATCAAAAAACAAACCTGGCTTGCTCAGTAAGAACTGTTGACTCAAAAACTTCTGCCTAGTCATCTCTGAGATTGAAAGATGTATGACAAATAACACATGCAAAAAAATGAACTATTTAAGGCTTACATGTTCTTTCTTATAGAAATTCCTGTACTAAGTTGGATAACTTATAAAAATTAAAGCAGTACTCCGTGACAAAGATTGTTTATAATTTTTACAGGTTTAAAAAGAATAATCATGTTACAATTCTAAAAATTGCAAAATTACTTACTAATTCTTGGCATAGCAGCAAGATTTTATAAAGAATATAAGAGATTTTTAGATTTGTACTATTTCTTAATTTAACTAATCAATAGAAAGTTTTTAATTACCACACCAGAAAAACATTTTTTTCACTTTTACTTTGAGAGTTTGTTGCTAAAAACATTGTTTGCGGTTTAACTTAGATATTTGTAATTAACAAGTATGAAAGACGGAAAAGGGAGAAGGTGAGAAAGGAAAGAAGATGGGAAGTAAGCTCAAATGGTTTAGGAACGGTTCCCACCAAGTCAATGCCCTCATTGAGACTCTCCAAAACGACACTGCTGCTCACAGTTGCCTCCCCCAATTTTTCCCTCTCCCTCCCAGTGGCAGTGGGATGGAGTTGAGAACTGGAGGAACAGAAGGCAAGGATCATGAGCTGAGAGAGCAATTTACTGGGAAGAGCAATGAGATAAGAAAACAAACAGTAACAGCAACAATACTAAGAACAAAAGTGTACAAAAGTAAGGGCAATTTATATACCAAATGCTCACTGCAGAGCCTCATCCAGCTATAGCCATGTTTTCTCAACCAGAAGGAAGCAGAGAAAGTCCGCTTCCCCCACCCCTAGCATTGACCTGAAGTGGGATACAATAACATTGAGGCCTTGGCCATGCTGCCTCACAGCCATCGCTGGTCAAAACCATCCTTCTGACTTGCTCATGTTGCTTCCATTTTTTCCCTTTTTAATGAACAAAATTCTTTAAACCTACATTTAAATCATAGTGTAAAGGCTATACTTTAACACCTTCAATAACACTGAATAAGTACTGATTATACTGGGAATGTTTTATCTAATTCTTTTTCAATTTCCACTTTTTTCACAAAAGATAAAAGTCAGGCACTGAGAGACAGTCCTCAGATAAGAGTTGTTTTCTTCAAAACTCCTGTATTACATAAGAAATTGTGTAAGTCTATAAAAAATACTGTGCAATAAGCAGTATACAAATAAAAATTATGTAAATATTCAATTTTTTTAAAATAAACATTTTAGAAAGAAAATGTCAGTGGGTTCTCTCTTCATAACAAACTGTTGCCAGTCTGTCACAAGAATCCAATTATACTTGTTGTCGGCATTTCCCAGATTACTTTTAAATTATACCGTGTTTTTCACTAGTTGTGTTCCTCAAATTCAGCTGCCACTCTATTGAATACAGCAGGCTAAAGAGGTAAGCAAATCCTTGAACCCTAGTTTTCTTGCCTAGCATTGCCTTCTCAATTACCACAAATCATGATTACCTAGGCTTATGTGCTACCCACAGTATAGAAAAGTAGGTCAACAGACTGATTGCTACAGTTTAAAAGAGAGTAATTTTTATAGATAGCTCATCATGAGAAATTAAGCTGGATGTTTCTGTGTTGGACTTCCAAATACCTAAAGTTCATTCAGACATAATATGAGTACAGCATTTATTAGGCAAGAAGTAAGAATAAAGAAAAATTATAAAAATTGCTACTTTAAAAAATGAATACATGGCTTTTAGAAAGGCAATTACATTGACTAAATTATTAACAGTTTACAAATACATACTTCCTTAAACTTACACAGTTATGCTTTCTTAAACACGGTAAGGAGAAAAATAAATCAATTTTTGTAGCATTGACTGAGTTTAAAAAAATTATTTTATAAAGGTATCTGTGCTATGTTCATACTCCTGTCAGATAATTTCAAATAGATGACTAGTATTGCTACCTTGCAATAGCTGCTGAATGATTGAGTCACAAGATTTTCCACAGATGATCATAAACTCTTGTACTCAAACATTGTTCAACAAAGAAAGGCAACACGATTCCACATGTAGCTTACCTTGGCTTCCTAGACCACAGAGCAGTTTGCATTCAATAGTTTTTCAACCTATCGGCCTATTTTAGCTTTGGAATGCAGTGTAGTAAGTCACACTCTAAAATTCAATACTCTGAAGAACACAGAAGTAGAAAAGAAAGCTCACAACACACATTACTAAAACTTACCTTACTTATCATAGATTTAGAGAGCATTAAGGTTGGAAAAGAGGTCCAGGAGCATCAAGTAAACCTTTGACTGAACCATCATGCCAACTAAACCACTAATTGACACTCCAGTCCTTTCTCAAACACTTCCAAGGGTGGTTACTCCACCACTTCCCTGAACAGCCCATGTCAATATTTAACAACCCTTTCAGTAAAGAAATTCTTCCTTGATGCCCAAAGTGAACCACCCCTGACACATCTTGAGGTTATTTGCTCTCATTCCAGTATTTAACCCTTTCAGTGAAGAAATTCCTTCAGAGGTCCAAAATTAACCTCTCCTGACACGTTGTAAGGCATTTGCTCTCATCCTGTCACTAATTGACTGGGAGAAGAGACCAACCCCATCTCACTACGCCCTCCTTTCTGGCAGCTGTAGGGAGTGATAAGGTCTCCCACAAGTCTCCTTTTCTCCAGGCTAAACAACCCCAGCTCCCTCAGCTGCTCCTCATGTGATCCTACTCTCTAACACCTTCTTGGGCACACATTCCCAAACTTCAATGTCCTTCTGGAAGCAGAGGGCCCAGAGCTGAACACAAGACTCGAGCTGAGCATCAGCACTGGGACAATCCCTGCCCTGGTCCTGCTGGCCAAACTATTTCTGATAAAGACCAGGATGCCATTGGCCTTCTTGGCCACCTGGGCACACTCTGGCCCATGTTCAACCAGCTGTCAATCAGTACCCCCAGGTCCTTTTCTCCTGGCCCACTCTCCAGCCACTCTTCCCACAGCCTGTAGCACTGCACAGGGTTGATGTGATCCAAGTGCAGGAACCAGCATTGGCCATACTGACCCTCACAGCTCCGGCCCCAGCCCAGTGACCTGGCCTGTCCAGATCCCCCTGCAGAGCCTGCACCCCAGCAGATCAGCACTGCTGCCCATCCAGTGCTGTCTGCAAGCTCACTGAGGGTGCACTCTGCCCCCTCATCGTCATGTTAAAGACTGATGCAAAGAAGGCATTAAGTACCCCAGCCTTTCTTAATATCACATATACTGTCCTCTTTCTTACAAATTCTATACATTGTCCCTCTTACAAATTCTATTGTTGATCTTGACTCAAGATTTAGACATTTATTTCTCAGCTGTAACTTCAATCACCCATAGTTTCAGGCTGCTACTCCCTTCTTATTATGCAAGTCTTCATGCTTGCAACATTATAGCAGACCCCGAAACAGGTGTCAGAAAAGAACTCTTTCTTGTTTAACTAGTTAAAAAGACTTAAGTAGTAAAATCTGGATATTATTCATGCTACTACAGATAAACATAATTTAGTAACAGAATCCCTTTCTTTGGATATTAGTTTTAAGAGCTATTTAGTGTCTAAAAAAAATACTCAGTATTTTCTCAAAAACCTTTTGACAGACATAGGAGTCATGGATAAATAAGATAAAGATCCTCTATGGTATAAAAATAATTATGGAACTGTAACATTTAGTAGAGAAAATCCTTAGTAGAGAAAAATACAAAATCCTGTTGCTTCTCGTGTACTTTTTACTCAACTTCATTTCATTTATGTGTCTTTTGAAATGTAGAAATTTATTTTACTTTGACATCCTATTGAGATGTTTTAAAACACCTGAAAATGTTTATTTGAGTATAATGCCCTTAATTTAATTTTTTTTTTTGCTTACATTTTTTTACTGTTCCAACAAGCTTTCAACAGCTGGTATCAGAAACAGGCAGAGGTTAATGTGTTAGTTTACCAAAATACAGCATTACTTTCTAGCATTACTTTCTTTTGTTTTGGGGACAAAAGCCATTATATACTACCAAAACAAGTCATCCTTTCACCTAAAAAACTTGACAGAAATGTAATGAGGAGATTATCTCTTGGAAATTAACAAGGACTGTTTAATCACCCTGTGGACTAGTTTTTGGTGACCATGGCCTCCATAGGGGCCTACCAAAATCCTTTGGTATCCTTCATTTCTCAGGAGATGTCTTTAGGGAAAGATTCCAAGCCCTTTCCCTTACATTTGCATGAATTAGTCTTTGAGGGGAGGATGGAAAGATAACTTCTGCTAATCACAAATACTGGTGCTACATTGTTTCTTTTAAAAAAATTATATACATGCCTTTGCCACAACTGAAAGCTCTGCTCTAAATATGAATTATACAAGGAAAGGGATCCAAGCTGAATTAAATATCTCACTATGAAATGAAATGTTAAACTACATATTCACAGACTAACTTGTGCTGAAATGTAAACATGTGCGCTACTCCTGCTGTAAAAATGCTATATTGTATAAATTGTGAAATGCATTTCTGTTGTTTACATTAAAAATAAAACTCAGTGCAACCACTACAGGCTAACATGAACAAGCAATGAGGAATTTGAAATTAACTTTGGAACTATATAAAATAATCAATACTCACTGTTGCCAGGTGTATCTCCCCTGATTTGCCATGTTCTGAATCTCTAAACAATTATCTTATTTTTTGTACTTAAAACACTGCAAATATCAAAATGCTTGGTTTTAAGTTAATTATTTTAATTATTTCCCTCTCCTTGCTCTTCAAATGAATTCCACAGATGACAGACAGCAGAAAATGTAGTTTGGTACTATTAATCTCCACTTTGGTGAATACTAGACACCAGGAGACAGAGATGGATTCCAACAGAACAGGTATATTCTCAAAATTTTGGGAATTGGGCTAAATAACATGGTAAAACCTGCATATTCAGGAACACATCTCTCCCACATCTCTACGTAACCTAGAGTAAGCTTAACTTATTTTAACTGTGAACTGAATTTTAAACACCCTTCTGTTGTAGAATAGTATAATTTGTGGGGGTTTTTTATTTCTGCATTTGGAAGCAGTTGTGTACACAAAGCATCTAAAGAATATCACTGTATCATAGAATCTCCTGGGATGGAAGGCCCCCTCCAGATACATCAAAGTCCAACTCTTGGCTGGCAAAAGACACTTCAAGAGTCACACCATTTACCTGAGAGCATTCTCCGAACACTTTTTGAACTGCAGACAGGCTTGGTGCAGCAACCACTTCTCTGAGCATCCTGTTCCAACCATCTTATGGCTGAAAAACTTTTCCTGATGTGTAAACTAAACCTCTCCTGCCTGAGCTTCATACCATTTCCTTGAGTCTTGTCAGTGGTCACAGTGGAAAGAAGAGATCAGCAACTGCTCCTCTGTTTCTCCTCATGAAGATGTTTAAGACTACAATGAGGGGTCCCCTCAATCTCCTCTTTCCAGCCTGAATAAACCAAGTGACCTTAGCTGCTCCTCCATAAGGATTTCCTTCCAAACCCTTTACCATCTTCATAACCCTCCTCTGGATAGCCTCCAACAGGTTAATGTCCTCCTCATATTGTGGTGCCCAAAAGGGCGTACATTATTCAAGGTGAGGCCCAATCAAGGGCAGAGCAGAATGGGATAATCACCTCTCTTGACCACCTGGTGATGTTGGGCTTGGTTTGCCCTCCTCCCTGTCAAGGCACATTACTGACACATATTCAACTTTCCATAGCACTGCTCTCCAGCTTCTCAATCCTTGGTCTATGCACACATCCAGCTTAAAAAAGTTGCTCCATCCAAGGTGCAGAATCCAGCACCTGACTTTGTCAAACTTCACACAATTGGTGACTGACCATATCTCTAACTTGTTGAGGTCTCTCTGCAGGGCCTCTCTGCCCTCAAGGCAGACAACAGCACCTCCCAATGCAGTGTCATTGATGCCAGAATGTTCTTTTCCTTTTCTTTTATATACCTGTAACCCTTCACTTAGTTTAGTGCTTAGTGTTTTGTAAGTGTTCTGAAGGCCTTGAGACTAAACACCCCAGAACTAAAGAGCCAGGGAGACCAAACATTCTACTATCTCAGGAAGCCAAGGTCTCCTAGCAGGACAGATTCTGTAAACTAGGGGTTAGCCCACCCCAGCCCCATTATTGGACCCCCTTGTTAGATATGCTAATGTGTAAAGTCTATAACTGGTGTGTGTTATTGACGGGGGGTGTGCATTTTGCCACGCTGTCACCTGGTTGAAGTGGATGCATCAAACGAGATCCTGATTAAAATACTGAGATTAAGAACCCCAACCCTCTTAACCGTGTCTAGCTTCATTCTCCTAACACCAGGAAAAAGGCATCGTCATCACTAGACTTACTTTCGAGTCCTGCATCCAAGTTGTTAATGAATATGTTGAAGAGAACTGGGCTGAGGATGGAGCCCCATGGAACCTCACTTGTGACTGGACACCAGTCTGATGTCACCCCATTGACCATAACACTCTGTGCCTGACTCATTAGTCAATTGCTCACCCATTGTCTAATATGGTTATTCGGCTGCAAGACAAACATTTTGTCCAGAAGGATACTCTGAGAGGCAGTATCAAAACTTCACTGCAGTCCAAAAAGATTACATCAATTGACCTTCCTAGGTTACATAGGCAGGTTACTCTGTGATGACATAGATACAGAAGTATGTATGAAGATATATAGATGAGATTTACTTCCATGTAAGACTGTCTTCTACATACACTTGCTTATTTTAGAGTGGTTGTTTGTATTTCACATTTCCCCATCCAGCCCACATTAGGGTCTGGAACTTTTCTTTTACATTAGGTTCAGAGTTACCTGAGCATCTTCTTTACCAGTGTCTCAACCGTGTTTTCAACACCACCATCTCTTCTCATGACAGTCCTTATTTTTCAAGTCTGCAAACAACTCTGTGCAACCTCTTTTCCCTCAGTCAGTCATTCTGCTCCGTTATCCCTTTTGTTCTGCTAGATGAAACACTCTGGATGCTAATATGCTGCTCTCTCCTGTAAGATAGGTGAAGATGAGATGCTGGCATGGCTTAACTGTTCAAATGTCGCCTGACATTGTTTGAAAGATATGAAACCATGGCTATGCTAAATAACAGCAAAGGCTTTCATGTGTCACCCGTTTTCTTTTGAGTTCCCTAATTTCCTATAAAATCGTAAGACTCTATGCTAAAAACTCCCAAAATACAATTTTTCACAAAGTTCCCACACTGGAAAATAGACAAGGAAACAAAATAGAAATGACAGCACTCTTCAAACTTGACTAATTAGATGTCTGACTTCTGCACTAACCAGTCTATCCAAAAATTGAAAGTTTACCTATACAACTAAGATACTAAGAAAGGATTAAGATTAAATAATACATTGCATATTCACTAGACACCAAAAGATGCATACAGTTGGCAGTAAATATATCTTCAGCAATTAAAAATTCAGCTATATGAATATTGCAATAATTTAAGTTTTTAAATTATTTATCTCAGTGGCAGAAAGTATCACTATTTAAAAATAGCATACAAGATGCAAGTAATGAAAAATTGATGTGAAATAGCAATCTAAGACTTGAGCTCACTTTAAGAAAAACTATTAATGCAAAAAAATTCCTACCAAATTCAAGTCAATGCAAAAAGAAATTGCATGACCCATTCCAACAACTCTTAATTCTCAGTTTTATTCTCTCTGAAGTATAGTAGCAAGCTGTATAAACTAAAAAAAAAACCAAAAAAAAAGCCATAGGAGAGAAGTCAAATCACAAAGGAAAAAATTAAGTTCTTTCTGAACCACTTCCTTTTTCCTTCTGTTTCCCCCTCTCATCTTTCATTTTCTGCTACACTCCCCTCCCAAACTTCCAGTGAAAATAAATGCCGGGTAGCTTTCTCTTAAGTCAGAAAAATAATCTCCAATTGCATTTTACTGTATTTGCCGGTTAATATATCTCCACAGTGAAACTAACATTTAGAATCTATCATATCAACATAGTCATCATGATCCAAGCTGCAAATAATAGAGAGCGTCACTGTCAATTTTGCTTTCTCACACTTCCTTCCCTTCACTTCATCTGATTTTAATAATCCCTGTCAAACCACAAACAGTCCAAATTACCTTCTTGACACAGAAGCTTTCAAGGAAGAGAAAGAATCTCAACTTTCATTTAGTGACTACAAAAGCAAGCTGTCCAACTGGACAAATATTATTTTCACTCTTGACAATCTCTGTAGTAAAGCATGCTTTTTAATTTTCACTGAAGCTGCCAAGGGTTTCAGATAAGCTTCTTGTTTAGTTTAGATTGACTCACAGGATTAGCAAACCAACAACTGTAATTGTGTTTTAAAAAGCCAGCAGTTTTGAGAGGAAAAAAATTGCTTGCAAGAAATGGCAATCACATGTCATCAGCTAACTGAGTTAAGAAAAAGATTATACAAATAATTTCAATTTAGTAGATCTCATAGGGTGTTTCAAGATCATTTTACATTTCTAAGATTGACCAAATGGCTGTTCCTGACACTGTAATATAAAGCAGAATTTCAAGGAGGACAAATTGATATTCAATGACACCAGCAACAATCTAAAATAGGTTAGCATTTGACAACAGGAAATATGTTCAAGGAAAATACATTCTGCAGAAGGATGTCATCTGTAACCATTTTCCACTCTGCTGGCTTGTCCTCAAAGTAAGCTCAAGAACATAACACCCTGCTTCACCTGCATCAATTTAAAATTAATTGATTTCTTTGATGAGGCGCGGTATTGTATAATTAGCATTATATTTTAAGTTTATGTGATTAATCAAAACATAATATGTTTTAATATAAAATATTTTCTTCACATGGACACACCAGTCTCTAATTATCTATAAGTCTATTGCTTTCAGTATTTTATCTGAAACTTCCAATCAGGTTTTGAAATGCTCCTAACTATTAAAAAAAGAAAACATAATAACCAAGATGTTTCCCATGAGACGACTCATGTGAAGCATTTGTTCAAATACTTCTAATGATTGTCCCATGCATGGACTTGATTTAAACCTAATAAAAGCCATTTTAAAAGATTCTTTGACAACTAGTCAGTATATAACAAAACAATAAGAGCCCATCTTTGACAAATGTATAAAATCACAACAAAATGCAGAAATATATGCATAGATGGTGTTTAAAATTCCATAGCAAGAGAATTATGCTTTCTATTAACACAGCAGCCTTATTGTGCTTTTTCAACAGTTTGGGCTGGTAACTGGCTCTTCATGAAGACTCACTCATCTTCATGGCCAGACAGCTTCCTGATTGCCTTCTAATTCTGTTATTCTTCTTAGTGAAGAGTATCAGGAGCTTACTGTTTTCCTTTAGAACGACTAGTTAAAGTAGTCTCGACACTCAGCACTATATTGATTCTACCACAGGTCTGCCTCACATTGATCCGTATGTTTTATTCTTAAAAAAGTATCTGATCAAAAGACCACTTAAAGGAGGAAAAAAAAATAAGTAAAACACACACCAATGGTATTGTCAGTTTTAATTAAAAGGACATTGACTTAATCCTCTTTATGTTAAGTACGTAGCCCTGACTATCACTTGACTTCCAGTTAATTATCAGTTTATATTCAGAGCAGAACTCCTGAACGCTGCCAGCCAGCTTTATCCATTAAAAAACCCTACAGTTTATATACGATTTAGGGTTTAAACCTAAAACTACCAAAGAGAATAAAAATAGAAGATACAAAAGACATCTGTAGAACACAAATACAAATATGCTGACTGATATGAAAGTAGGCCTATCATTAACTAGATAATGATAATCAAACTAATTGCAGAAAACTACACCTTGTGTCTAACTGGTTTTCAGTTCTGTAAATATTAGGGAAGATAAAAAAAAGTCTTAAGACAGAACCTTCTCACTAATTCACAAGCCATATATAAATAATTTTTTCACCTGGTTTCACAGTGGTAGCCTTTATCTTCCCAGAACAGCCTCTCTATGTTTGATTCAGTTTTCTTACTTGATAACTTACATTATAAGATCTTACATCTTTATTTCTTCACAGGAAGTACAAGTCATCTCGACTTTGATGCTACAAAAGCAAAAGGACACATAACCAAGTGGCAATTTCAAAGAATACTTATACTCAATAATTTTCCATTGCCATTGAAGAGGAATCAAAGAAAAATAAAGGAATAGTTACAGTGAAAGGAACTTCCTTCTTATCGAAGACATCTTAAACAATACTTTTAAGCTGCAGCCTGAAGTTCCTTATCATAGGGCAACAAAGAGTCCCACAGCTGCCAGCTCACGAAAGAAACATCCTGTAATCATCGTGAAGTTCATTTACCTTTATACTGTTATTGCATATGCCATGGAAATGCCACAAGAGTATGATTCAAGAATACTCAGAGATAGTTCTAATACATTCAGCCACCTCTTCTGAGAAGATGCTGTGACAAGAATATTATTTCAAGATACGATAGAGGCAAGAGCACAAAAAGGGAGAGAATTAATCATTACTAAGTGCATTCACACTGGGAAAGTGAAGTAATTATTTGGAACCAGACCAGGCCATAAATTACTGCGCAAAAAGGAAAGACAACCAGCTGATTTGTGATGCAGAAAGGGCTTCCTCCTCCCTATCTTAAAAAACCCACTATAAAATTTATATTAGATTCTTTAGTGCCACAGCCACTTAGCCTTTGGTTTCATGATTAAGAGGGCAAGTGTTCATAAATATCTTGTAACTGAACATCATGCAATGTATTATTTCTTACACAATTACAAGACTTAAATGACTTGTGCAACCAGCCAAGAAGTGGAACTTCAGCGTAAACAATGTGCATTACTTGTCTATTACATCATAACAAAACTCAAATGAAAACTAAAATTCCATGCTTGTTTTTTTTTTTTTTCAAGAAAGACTACATTTCAAGTTTATAGAAATACAGGAGGACATCACCAACAAAAGGAGTAAAAAATGTTTCCCAGAGTCACACTAACATTTTAGCAAATATCTTTTTCCTTACATTAATTTCAAAGAATTTTATAACTTTTAAAAAAATAATAAGCCATATAAGATGGAGGAAATTTATATTATAATCAATTTGTTAAGACTTAATCTGTATCTTTTTTTTAACTGCCTAAATAGTAGACAGTTAAAAAATAATACAGCAGAATATCCTTCAGAAGCATGAATTGTCATCAAATCTATTTTTATATAATAGGTCTACAGTAAACCAGAGATTTAATTCTATTCCTTTAACCTGTAAGATAAATTATGCTTGTAACCCAGCCAATAGCAAGTGGTCCCAAACCAAGACTCCCTTCAGTGCTACAATACCATGAAGCAGCGTGAAGACATTACAAGCAAAACCAAAATATCCAATGAGGAAACTAATTAATGACACATATTCTGAATAAGGAAGTAAGTTTGAAGATAGAAAAGTGGAATAGCATTAAATGAAATGATATTTTTCCTAGGTAAGCTGGTAGTAAGTGATATCCAACACCCTTATGCTAATCTGAGCAAAACATTACTCAGAAACTTTAAGTTTGTTCCAAACTTAAGTTATAAAAAGTGAATTATAAGTCAATAGCTTTACAAGTGTTTATCAAGCAAGGGTATTTAAGAAATAATTTTATTTTTAGTATCAAGGCAGACCAGAATGATTTTTTCCCCTATCACAGCGTGCACCAGGGATAAGTTTACGACAGCATAAGCACAAAAAAGGGCTGTATTCCTCACCACTCCCTGTATTTACATAACTTACACGCACCCAGTCAAATGGTATTCTTGAGAATTTAAAACACTGTAGAGACTACTATTCCGATTTCAAACAATCCACTTATCTCTACTAGTAGATGATTTAGCTCTCTAAACCAATTCTTCTTGGAATGATTGCAATTTTTTATTCAAAGTAGGTTTTTGTACTATTATGCACTAATGGCAACACAATAAAAAGAATGGTGAGAAATTGATTGACTGTACTGAGAAAAGAGACTCAGACAAGTTGAATGAGAGACCACATTTTCTGACCCTTTTTTCACAAGATCCTACCAACCTTCTGTACCAGCCACTTAGCCTGTGCAAGCCCATTTATCCTCTTTACCAGGCAGCTGTATGAGCACTGATGGTGGCATGGGGCTGAAATGAGTGACTGGTGCAGGCCTGACAACTTGGCAGCAATACCAGTTCATGCTAGATTAAGTTGACAAAACGATGATGAAAATAATAGATTGCCTGCATTAGACTTCCAGACCTTGAGAAATCATCTCTACAGAGAAACTGAAAGGACTGTTTACACATGCATGCTAAGATACCTGAACAGGAAGTTCTGTTACATTTAACAGCAACAAAATGGGAAAGCATATGCAAGAAAGAAATTACCCTGTTCACCTACTTTTGTTTCACATAGTTTAAGTAATCAAAAATCTTTTAACTAGGCTTTCTGCATACTCTTTGTTTATACGGTAGTTTTCAATAAAAAGAAAGTGGTTCTTTCTGTGGAAAAGAATTAGGAATTCTCAATACTTTATGGGGTTTTAGCTAAAGTACTCCAGGACTAACGTTCCTATAACTCGTAAATTCCTTAGGATAATCAGCAAAGTCAAAAGCAAAGGAAGTTTGAAAGAAGAGCATATAATTTTGACAACAGGATAGACTTTGTTCTTTGACCAATACTCTTGTATCTTTGTTTTATATTAAAAACGAAAACAACAACGCCTGTACTGTTTCCACTACTTTTATTATTTTTCCGAAAACAGAGAATATGTGAGGAAAAAAAAACAAACAAACAAAAACAAACAAACAAAACCCTTGTATAAAAAATGACAGTAAGGTTCTAACTCCTGCCCACAAAAGCCAAGAAATTTAAAGTTAGTCTGACATTCAATCCTTAAATCATGCAAGGGTGCTTCTTTTTTCAAAAAATGACAACGCAAGGTAATGACAAGTTGTCAGCCCTAACTTTGAATTGCCTGAAGTTTGTCATTTGGTGTTTGTGTCACAACCTTAATGTTATTTAAATGTAGTTTTTAGTATCTATTATTTAAAAAGGTCTACTTTATGACAGCAAAAAGCTTTGATGGAATAAACCTCAAAGTACTCTGTAGTGCTGGTATGCCACTTCATTAGAAGTAGTGCATAAAACATATGCTGTTGACAAATCTAATTCATTAAAGTTGAGGCAGAAGCACTTTAAAGCAACTGGATGGCATCATTAGCTACAGTTCCTTTCATAAATTATTCCTCTTTTTTCTTTTGAATGATTTTGTCAGTGCTCCTTTTTCAGACTGGGAATGTTTTTGCCTTAAAATTCAATACCTTCAACATGTTTGGACAAGTGAAATAAGTAGCTTATTTGCTAACACTGAAATTGTAAGCTGATTATTTCATCCATATTAACTAGGGAGGAATAAAATTAAAAAACAATGTTTCAGCACTATCAAACACAAAATTTTAGAACTGTACAATAGGGTAACACTCTGGCTGCATTTTTCACTGCTCTTGAGATAACTTGTATTAGATATTGAATTCTGCAAGAGAGTGCATTAGGCACAGAGCTCATGGCTAGGTTACATATTTAGTTGTAAAAGGAAGAGCTGTTAACTATATTACTTGGAGTTCTAGGCAAAGATGGTACAGGAGCTAAAGACCACAGTAAGGTCCATAAATGAAGCAGAGCTGGTATCTGAAGCGTGGCCCACCAGAGCTACCTTCCAACAGCACAAACACATAAGTAGTCATGACCTGATCAAATTCCATCTCAGAATATTGTTGCCTGTGAGAACATTTAAATTCTTATCTTCAGATCAGAAAAAACTAAGTCCCATCACTGAGGTCTTTAAAAACCAAACCCCAGTGCAGGAACTTCACTGAATATCTAAAGAATAAAGTGAAAAACGATGCTATTGATGACTAAATATACACAATTTATGATTAAATCCCACTAATAACATATTCAAAGAAATTTTACACTACACTGTATACACAAAAACTGAACACGAAAAAAATCAAAGTTTCTTAGTCAAGGATTCTTTATGTAACATAATTTTCCTTCTAATTTCTTATAAAGTGACCTAAATCTATTCACTGAAAAAAGAAATTTTTGCATAGAATACATAATAGTACTTCAATATGTTAGTAACTTATAAAAACATTTTCTAATTAATTACCTGGATTAGCAAAGAGTGCTGCTTTGTTCAAAAAAACCCCATGAACAGCAGATTATACCATTCTATATATTTCTAGACAGACATATGTACACACACACCTTTTCAAGTAGATCAAGATTAATTAACTCTCAGATTTGTCTGTACTCCTGTAAAGACAAAATTATTACAACAAAACAGTCACCGAGAAAATTTAAGAGGAGGATGTCTTACATCGAAAAGTAACTTAAATATGGAAACACTGCCAATTATAATTCATTGAGGCCTGTTTTATGACTCCAAGCATTGCAGCAAATCAGTATCTGGAAGCATCTCTCAAACCTGACTAATCTACTGTAAAAGTTCTTTGAGAGACAACATACTGTCCATATCTAGTCTTCTATGCTTGAATACACAAATTTGCTTCTAAAGGTGTGCAAATGCTCTGCTCAATATGCCGATTAATTCATCCTGCCAACTATGCCAATTGTAGAAGTGCAGCAGGGAGAAGATTCTGGCATGAGAAATATGACAGTGATTATGTGGATGACTATGATTAGAATTAATGCTAATACAGTATCTAAGTTTGTCAATCCAGTATAATACAAGTGGGTCTAAAGGGTTGTAATATCAGAGGCTTGGCTAGAAACATACAGGTTTATAGTCTTTGGCCTTACGGAATGCACAGTTACAAAGCAAAAAAGTAGCTACGGAACGACTCTAGGATTTTACCTGTTTGTGGCCAGACCTTACTGCATTTTTACTCAAACCTCCAAAACTGGGTTTTCCCTGCCTTTGGACATACCCTGTAAGCATCCCTGATGAGAAACAGGAGCAAGTGTTTCACCCAGAAGCCATCTGCAAGCTTGGGAGACCAGTTACCCAGTCTCCAGCAACATTTTGTATCTTTTTGCAGGCCAAGGTGCATCAAAGTCTATCGCAATCATCAGTCCTCTCCCATCTCAGGAATACATCAATTATGCAACCATCCAGACAGTTCCTCCTGCAATTTCCACCTGGTGTTCTTACCTTAGGACAATTTTGTTGTTGTTTATCTTAGGACGAGATAAAGGGAGGGGGTGTGTGGTTGGAGGCAGGGGAAGGGGAACTGCACACAAAAACCAGGCTATCTCTTGTCAGGTCACATTTACCGCGTTAGTCAGTATTTACCATTTACCTCAGAAGATTAATATAATGTATCTCCAATATGGAACATACAAAATTCTCCTAATTATTCTCCACATTAAAGCTCATCCTGCTCTTTTTCCTTTTTGTTCCCTCTCCTGCCATGCTGTCTTTACATGTATATAGAACAGCCATCTATGTTTAAGCTTTGCACCACCAAAACATAGGAAGAGTTACCTGCAGATGGACAAGCAAGATCTGCAAGATACCTGCTGATAACACGTGTTCAACCTTTAGGGACAACTAAAAAGTTATAAAGAACCTCTCTGACCCTCTGTTAACCACTTGAACTTCTACTCAGCCCCAGTGAGACCCCACCTGGAGCACTGCATCCAGCTCCGGGAACCCAAACATTAGAAGGGTGTGTCCTGCTTAAATATGTCCAGAAGAGGGTTACAAATATGATCACAGTGCTCAAGGTCTTCTGCTATAAAGACGGGCTGAGAGAGTTGGGGCTGTTGACCGTGGAGATGAGAATGCTCTGGAGAAACCTTTTATAGTCTTTCAGCACTTAAAATGGAGTTTGTAGTGGGTTGAAACTAGATGATCTTTAAGGCCTTTTCTAACTCATTAAGACGACTACGAAAGTCATCCTAAGTAGCAAATCAACATCTGATACCCATAGGTCACAATTTTATATACCAGTTACATTTTGATTAAAAGAACCACAGAATTGTAACAATTCTGTAGAGTATTTTGATACTTTCTTGCTCTTGGTGCACCTTCATTGTCTATCCTATAATAATTCAAGCCAACTTGAATTATTATTCTCCCAACTTGTTTTTAGTATTTTTGTCCTTCTTCATCCACAATCATCTCTACCTTTTCCCTCTATACTGACCTAAGTACAGTGAACTGCAGAGAAGGTAGAAAGTGCACATGTGACACATTACCCCACTGGCTATATCATGTCTAACTTGATTTTCCAATGTCTGTGAGCCATGGTTCATGTTTATCTGCATTCTGGGCAAGCTGTTGGCAGTTGCCTAGTTAGAAATAAAACTGGGGGGAGAGACATGTTATTGGACAGAAGAAACCATTCTGGAATGCTCATAGAGATTATACTTAACACTCAATTATTAGCAAAAACTTACAATTTATCCTAGCCTTACCTATATTTACCATTAAATGCAGTTACTTAGAGAAGGACAAAAAACTAAAAGACAAAAGAAAATACATTTTTCAGCCCAAATATCAAGTAATCAGTAAACACAATGTGAATCAGCTTACGGGCATCCTCAAAAAAAAAAAAAAAAAGAAAAAAAAAGAAAAGAAAAAGAAGAAAGTGAAAGGACTTTGATTAATGAATAATTGCTGATCACATCAGAATGGGTCTCCTATGTAGGAAAAAATATTAGAGGTCAGTGGGGAAAGTAGGTCAATTAAGTATTCCAGGCAGGTATATAGCGCATTTAGGACAGGGCAGAAGAGCAGTAATATGATTACAAAGGTCTAAGAAGCAGTGATGGATTAACTCATGTCAAATAAAGAAAAGAAACTTGATCTTCATGTGGTAGGAAAGTTAAGTATTAAATGCAAAATAAAACCATTTCATACCTCTATTTTAAAAGATACAAATAACCAAAACCTTAGTCCAAGACATGAGAGACTGAAAGTACACTAAGAAAATACAGTCCACTAATTCATTACTGAGTATACTAATACACATAAAATAAACAGCATTGCCTCAGGTACAGAAGAGTTACAGAACAAGCTGCTGAAGACAATTCTATGCTCTCTAGATTTCTCCATCAACACTGATTCACTGATATACATTAGCGGAATGTGAGCTGGCAGAAATGCAAGATGAATGCAAGGAGATGAGAAGATTGGCTGTCCTTATAACAGTCATAAAAATAAACGTTCTTTGGAACAAAAATAGTTACATGAAAGAAACAAAGGATACGTCCTGAGAAGAACATGAATATGTGTTTAAAAATAAGTATTAAATTATGAATACTGAGAGTTTACATCATCAGCAGGACTTGAAGAAAAGCGGCGATATTCACAATACTTGTTCTGCCTTTCCTACATTCATTAGCTCATGAAAGAAACTACAGGTGTGTTTATAGCAAAATTATTAGTATTAAGAAGCTCCCGTAGCTTCTGTGGATTTCTATTGTATCTTTTCTAATCCTTGTAGTCCCTTATCACTACAGAAGAAAATTTAAACTCCTTCAGTTTCAATAAGCCAGAGACAGTGTTCCATATGGAAGAGAAAATGGACTTTAAGTTGCATAAAGTTAGATTTTTATCCACATGAAGGCAGTGTGGAGATGCTTCATAAGGTTTCAGATTTTGACTGATTTTTCAGTGTAGTTTCAGGACTTGTTTTTTACAAATCTGTGATTACTAAATGTTTGCCTACTGCATTATGATCATCATTTTAAAAGTATACATGTTTAGTGAGAAGAAAAAAGCTCCAATGAATAATTTTACTAAATAGTTAATCAGTCAATTGAAAATCTTGTTCACATGATGAAAAGTATTTTAAGCACATGCTACAAAATATATTCCACTAATAAAAAAATCAGTCAGATTATATTTCAGAAAGGAAAAGATGTTTTTGCATGGACTTTATCACTCTCAAAATGTACAAGTAATTACATAAAATTTTCAACATAGGAAGTCAAAAGGCTTATAAGGGACAAATCACACACAAAAAAAAAAGACCAAACAAAAAAAAAAAAACAAACCCTTGCAAAATGAAGGAAAAGGTGGCAGAGGCTTTGCACAACTTTTTCACAAGGAGTTAGTTTACAAATTATCTGCTGAAGACTTCCTCAGTCTGTTAAGAGTCCTGCGACATTAAACTGCTGTTAGTTCTCAGTTAAGTAATGAATAGTAGCTGCTCTTAGTTAGTAAGAATTACACTGTTTAAAATAAAAGTTTACAAAAATTAAAATCATTATCATTACATACCTTACAAATTGATAGTAAAAGTAGAAAGGTGCAACAGGTACAAAATAGAAAATGCAACTATTCTTCATTGTCAATAAGTGCAAGTGATAAATATAGTCTGAATATTAACTGTAAATACTTAAGATTTTCTCAGTGTCATTTTTGTAAGAAGAGTAGTAACAAAGGTTGCTCATGGTTATTTCTGCATGTTTGCATACAGAAGTATAACTGTAATGTTAAGGAAACAAGAGATACAAAAAACTTTAGTAAGCATTAGGGGCATCAGAATTTTTTTTAAACAGCAAGACAAGAGTGATCTAGAAGAACTATTATTCTGTTTTGATATTCTGGGAACTCATATTTAAACCAAGTGTCCAATCTGCTGTCAGATTTTAGATGTCTGTAGCTATATGGTTTTGGTTTTTCAGGAATACCTATGTTCTATAGCAGTGGTGAGCTCAAAGCATTGCTTCTATTGATCTAAGCTGCAGTGACAAAAACTCAGCACTTTTAAGTTTTGTTGCACATATCTCAATATACAGGTCTTAACTATGAAAGAGCTACTTGAATCAGCAAAGGTTGACATGTCCACTATTCAGTTCTCTAAAGAGGCATTTCAACCACCTTTTCTTTTTTTTTTTTCTTGAATGTATACACTCTACTCTCAAACTGTAGAAAAACTGAATAAAAGTGTTCTACAAAGCTACCTCGATTTGCTAGAAGCATCAGCATTTCTTATGCACTATCCATTCACTCCATTACATGATAGAGAAATGATCAAAAGTCAACTCTCAAATGCAGAAGGGACCAAAATAAAGTGCGGGACAGCAAGAAAAGTTTCACAAACAGCAAATCTTGGCATTTCTACATTACTAAATTCTTTACTGAGTGCTTGAGGTACAAGATTAATACTATTTTGATCTCTTCATTCTGCTTTGTAATTGAAAAAAATATCAAGCCTTGTCTCTCATAACAAAAACTTTGGACTAACTTGATCAGAGGAGCAGGAATGCCTTCCCTTCATCAACATGGCAGAAAGCCCTTCCCAAATATATGTGGCTTGATTATCTGTCTGTAGCACCTGCCCACCTGACCTACGAGGGCCACCATCACGTGGCTGTGAAACTTTTCTAAGTTTCTCCGCGATACTGAGAAAATGGATTTGAGGGTCAGAAATCCCCGGCCCCTTTCCAGACTCTTACAGCCAGCCTGTTGCAGAGGTAACACACTTCAGCTTGCCTATATAGACCGACACACACCCCTGCCAGACAGCTTTCCTCAATTTTAGTTCTGCCGAGCAAAGTGACGGTCATTCCCAGGCTCTCAGGGAGCGCCACAGCCTTTCCCAGCCCGCCCTCCGCCCCCAGCCCGCCCCTGCCTCCCCGGCCTTGAGGGGACCCCCTTCTCCCGCTCTGAGGGAGGACCGCCCCTTCCCGCTCCGCTCCACAGCGGAGCCGGGCCT
>JAHLSL010013373.1:788763-828124 GCA_025920805.1 Petroica traversi
GCCATGGGGGTGGCGGGGCTCCCCCGCGGCGCCCTGAGAGGCTGCCCCGCACTTCCCACAGCGGAGAGGGGGCTCGAAGGATGAACACACGGGCGTTTGGGTGCGGAGCCGAGCTGGGGCTCGGCCCGCTGCAGATTGCGAGTGTCAGGCTGCTCCGTTATCACCTTTCAGGTGTCTTTGCTGTGGCAGGCAGGGAGAGCTTAAGTCGTGGTGTTGTAGCATTCATTCCTTTTGGTGTGTTTTCCCATTTTATTGGAAAAAAGTAGCAAGTACTAGTCAGGCCTTGCGAGTAACTTCCCGTGGTGTATATTTTGGCTGTTAATGTTTTGTTTTCATTCTTCTGTCTTTCAACAGATGGCAAGTGGCAGCCAGAAAAGGATAATACAGATAACTGGATTTAAAAAACGAGAGAAGAAGGCACTGCTCAATTGCCTGTGCAAGCTGAACTGTGTTTATAGAGAGAGTAAGGTATTGTTCATTACAATACAGCAAAGGGGATTAGAGCAGGAAGTAAAAATGCAAGCCTTAAAAGACTGTGCAAAAGCTTAATTGTGTATAAATAGACAAAGAATTCAAATATTTCCAGTGATACAAGTGTATTGTTTTGTTTTGTTAGAAATACAGAAGTTGTACTCATCTTATAGCAAAAAAGCTCTGCAAAAGTGAAAAGATCTTAGCTGCCTGTGCTGCTGGTGAGTAAAAGATTTGCTGTTTAATTTCATAGTATCACAGCATATGTCTGGAAAGGACACTTAAAAGGGTTTTAGTTACCTGTTTTCATTTTGTGAGTGAATAGTCTTACAAACCTTCATTCTTCTTGTTCCATTAACCTCCATTTTTAACAGTGTTATGTTGAAGTTATGATGAAGCCCCCTTTTTTGTTGTTTTTTTGATTTTTTTTTCCCCTAAATTATATTCCTGCTGTCTTCGTTTGTTGGATCTGTATCTCTTCCCAAACAGAAAATTTTTTTATACATGCTTAAATTATCTGGATGATTAAAAGAGGGCAGAGGGAGAATGAACACCTGTAGTCAGCATGGATTTTTGGCAACAAATTCACATGGAACGTGCCCTGCTAAAGGTCACTGTAAGCTCATGTTTATGCAGCAAGAGAAAATTCCAGGCTTTTGCCATTCTGACTCAAGCTTCTGGTCATTCCTCTTCAAGGCCTGATGCTGAAATCCCATATATATATAAACAACTAAAATGCTTTTAGAATGAAAATTCTGTATTTTAAGATTTCTTTATGTACTGATTACATGTCAAGATTCTATTATGAGGTTTGAATATCTTGTAATTATGAGATATCACAGTACCATTTTTAAGCATGATCTTTATTTTCCCTGTGTCATATTATACTAGAGTGTTAAAGCAGTTGTTAGGATGGATAATCTTAAATTAAGACATAATAGAAAAATCACTAAACATACATTTGGGTTTAAAGATATATGTAAATTCCTTGATTTCATACCATATTAGTAAGCATTTTTAATCATCTCTTATTGCTAGAAGGTAGGAGGGGATGTATGTATGTATGTGTATTTTTTTATATGTGTAATATATGTATGTATGATTCTTTGTACTAACATAAAATTCTGATTGTGCTCTTATCAAAAATGAAATAGTTTCCATGAGGGGAAAAAATAATAAAATGCATATAGGTTTCTGGCACAGCACTTCATTTTACTATTTTAAACCTTTGAGTTAATGTTTTCTTACTTTTTAGAGTTTAAAATTTGGAGAGGTGTTCTTGTACAGAGTGGAAATGGTTCATGTAGTGTCTGCATGCAGTGCAAAACTTGTCATATTCCTGTACCTGCAAATTTTCCCCAAAAACACCTAATACTTTTTAATCCAGAAGAGGTGCTAATTTTGCTTCATCATTGCTCTTACTCATGATGGCAGAAACAGTGTATTCATTCCTACAGTGTTGTTTTCCAGGTAGTGAAGAAAGATCGTGTTTAAACACATTTAGAGCTCTATGGAGTTCAGCAGAAGTACTATCAAGGATGCCACTTGTCATGTACTTCCTAGCTGACAAAAGTTTTGGGATGGAAACTTTGCATGAATGTGGTTTTAACATCCAGGTTGTGCACAGCATACCTTTTCCAGTCATAACTCTACTGGTGCCTATGCTAGGTTTTGTAGAAGTGCCATCTGTGCTCCTGCACTGAGACATTTTGTCAGTCAACCCTGCTGTTCTGTGAAACCAATTAGGTTCACACAATTCAAGTCAATTTCTCTTACAGTGTCTTCTGTAGGTAGTGTTTCAATGCAGGAGCAAGGTACTAACCACTGCTCCTGACCCGAACCTGTAAGAAGAGAGAGAGACAGAGAAAAGGGGAAGATCATTACATACTATATCAAAAGCATACATGTGGAAGATGAAAGAGGAGAGGTGGAGGAGGTGGAGCCAAGGGATGAGAGAAAAGGATGTAAAGAGAAGAAAGGGGAAAGAAAAAAGTCTAAAACTGTGTCCCCCGAATATTGATATTCACTGCACTAGCAGTGCAAGTAATATTAAGAATAAATAAGAGAAAGAGCTTACATGCTAAATGTGTAGTTCTTCTTTAAAATCACAGGTAGTAAAATACTTCTTCCTTTAGGTACATTTGAATAAGTGTCAAATGGTATTAAAAATAAAGGACTTACCATGGTTCTGTCAAAGTCCTAAGAACTAAATCTGGGAAGCTCAGAAAATGTATTTGAGACTTTTGAGAGATAGACAAGTATTTTATCTAGGAAGAGTAAAAAGATACTTCATGATTAAAAGAAAACAAAGCAATCATTTTCAGTGGCATTGTGAGATTTTTGATTCTGGAGTCTGAAGTGGAGAACTCTTGTAATAGGAAGAAGTTTTAAAATGGTACTTATAATTCCAGCTTTTATTTGCACAAGAAAGGTTTAAGTTAATTTTATATTAGTTCTTCAGTTGATTGCCATTTGTCTGCAGGAAAAATCTTTTGTGGTTGACAGTTCATTTTCTTTTTAGGAAAGTGGGTACTAACTAAGGAGTACATAATTAATAGTGCTGAAAGTGGCAGATGGCTTGATGAAACAACGTATGAATGGGGATATGAAATTGAAAGAGACACCCATTATTCACCTCAAATGCAATCTGCACCTAAAAGATGGCGTGAAGAGCTGACAAACTCTAGTGCTCCAGGGGCCTTCCACAGATGGAAAGTTGTCCTCCTTGTTAAGAGAGGTGATAAACGAATGGCATCTATTAGAAGGTAGGAGTTCTATCCCAGATAATTTGGTCCAAACCTCCAGCTATCCAAACTCTGATTTGTTTTCATTAATATATTTCGATACCGATTATGATTACTTTAAATCTGTAACATCACTGCTATTCTTGCCTTCTTTTAGTATACTGTTAAAAATAACATGCATATGATTAATCAAGTAAGCTACTAACAGAAACTTCCTTCATGAGACAAGATACAGAGATTTACAGTTTTTATTTTGTGTGGGTGCTAGATTCAAATAGTAGCTGGAACTGGATACTTTATTTCACTTGGCTGAATGACCTGACGGTGTCCTATCGATCTGTGCCACACTTACTGATCTGATGACTCTTTGCATCACATTTATGTAATAAATTCTTTTAGTTCTGAAGAAGTAATTTGTACTAAAACAGATGATTCTGGTATACTGTAAACACAGATAATTTAGAAGCAGAGGGCAGAAGTGTAAAGGCAAATAAAAGGAAGGAATGAAGGAGAGAAAGATAAAGAAAACCAAAGTGTAAGAATGCTGAGAACATATGTTTCTTTTCCATACTTGTCCCACACTTTTGGATTCATTACTTTAAATTCTACACCTGAATTGAAAGCAGTGCATATTTAAGTCCTGTTTTCATCCTGTACAGTAAAAAGAGCATTTCCTGACAGTTTGAGAGCTTTCAATTCATTCAGATACTGTCCAGCTCTTTCTTGAGGTCCCAGTTAGTGGGTACTGCTCAGGTCTGAGTGTGCCACAAATGCACAGTCATGAAGGGAAGTGCACTTTGTTGGATCATAGTACAGGGCTGTATGCTACATCAGAATGTCTGTCTTTCTGTATTCATAAAGACAAAGTGAGCAGTAATTGAAGTTGCAGTGTTCCGATTTTGATATTTTAGTGTCCTATTTTTTTAGCTGAGTGGGAGAGTTTACTATGTCCTGCTACCCTTGTGAAAAATGCTGCTTCTTTTTCCATGAAAACTGCTTATGTAGATGTTCATGATAATACTGTTGAAATGCTGCTTGCACAGTGCTGTCTGATCTATTTCTTGTGATAGAAATAACCTTTAACAGTAAGGCAGGTGAACAAGTTTTGTAGAAGATTTTTTTCCAGACTGTTTCCCATGAACTCAATATGGGGATCCTTTTAGTAAGTCACAAAACACTGACAGGCAGATATTTTTTGTCTTCAGCAGGTACTGTTTTCAGTCATAAAGGATGCCAAAGCTTTGGGGAAAGCCTGGGTTTTTTTCTAATTTTTAACAACACTCTGCCTTTTATCCTCTTTTATGCTCTTCCTGCCTTTAGTGCCTAGCTGTTGGATGGGTAAGTGTGTGAGACCAGCACCATTTTCTTTTTATATATCTGGATTATGAAAAATAAAATCTATATCCAGAATTTCATTAGATCTTATTTTTCCATCTTTTGTTTTGTCTGGCATTTTTTTCTGAAAGATAGGAGAGCTTGCAGCTGTACAGGTATGGAAATTGTCCCTGCAGAAACTGTTATGTGTAATGGTGCCCCAAAGACAAGGAAATCTCTTTTTTGTATATGACACTGGACAGCACCAATACTGTAAATGTATATTTATGTTATGAAAACATCATATTACATTTCAGAAAAGCAGAGTGCCATTTTTTTTACTGCTTAATTTATAGGGAAACTTAATTGAAAGATCATAATTTTGGGGTAGATGATGTAATAAATTATAGCTGCAGTCATCAAATTTGTTACTTGAAAAGGTACACAGATTAAACTTTTTATCAGATGTATTAGAGGTGTACATTGATTTTAATAAGTGGTGTTAAATTTGGAAGAAAAGGATGTTTTGTTAAGTTGTTTCTTTCATTTTCTGAAGGCTATCAAGTGCCCTTTTGTCTTCCTAATGAAATTTGTGCTGTGCCAAACATCTAGAAGCAGTTACATTCAGTTGCACATGCATGCTTGTATTTTGTGAATGTTATTGTAACTTTAGGCAGTGTTAATATAATGTAGTAAATACATCTTCCTAAATATGTTTATTTAGAGTTCTTAAAGCTGGAAAGGCAACCATATTTTCATCTGAAAATGCAGAGCACGACATAACTCATGTATTCGTCAGTGGTAAAATTTCTCCTCTACAAAATGAAAAGTACCACTCTGAAGCTCAACACTACCCTTTGCAATATATAGGACATTACCTTTTTGAAGTGAGTAAACAAATTTGTTGATTACTGTAAATAATGCAATATTAATAATGGAGGGGAATATAATCAGCCTGAAAGTTTTGTAATTTGATTAGAGGTAAGACAGCTTTCTGATTCTGTCACCATGTATCTGAGAGATAGGAAGGCTCATGAATATATACAAATACCCGAGAGGAGGATACAAAGTAGACAGAGCTGGGTGGGTTCGTGTGGTGTCTAGCTACGGGAAAATGAGTACAAATGGAAAGTCAGGAACCATTTGGGATTTTTTTTGCTGTAAGGTTGATGGAACACTTACAGGTATCTGAAGAAGCTGTAGAGCCTCTAAATGCCATCTGCACATCGTCCTGTGCTAGTGCGGAATTCACTAGAACCAAGTTTTGTGTTACTGTTTCCCTTAAGAGAGATGCCCCATGTTTGATTACTAGATGCGCTGTTCAGAAATCCTTAGTATTTTGGTGTGGAACTACTCAAAGGCTTTGGAATATTCATTTAGTGTAGTTGTTTGTCAGACTCTGGGGTGACTTTAGTTAACTGTTATTTGAAACTATTACCTTGCAAACAAGTAGGAGATAAAACTGTGTTTGTTACCATTTGTAAATCCTTTGGACTCTTCAGGTCAAAACACTTAGCTCTCCCTGTAGTAAAGGTGTAACAAAAGGGTGTGAAGAGGCTTGGAAGGTCTTAATGTTTACATCCTCAATAAAACACATCAATGCGTGCTCTCACTCTAGTGCTTAGTCTTTTAATGAAACCTGTTCAGGGAAGTTGCTCTCAATTAAACCTTTCAGCTAAGATGGACATTTACATTTAATACATGAATGAATGTAAAGTTTTTATGGCTACCTCACCTTTTATGGATCTCTGTTAAAATCATGTCTTCTTGCTATGCTCCTGAATTCCTCCCAGGTGAAATAACAACTTTCCATCTTAACGAGTCCATTAACTTGCACATATCTTTTTTTTTTGTTAGATTTTATTAAAGTAACTCACCTCAGAGACCGAGAGAACATTAGCTTTCTATTAAAATCAATGTGAAGATCTCAGGAAATTGCCAAGGCTCCTAGTCTTTTAAAAGGAAAAGAATAAAACACAGGCAATCAAATCACAGGACTTGTCGAAGTATATTAGACTTTATCAAAGAATGTTACGGACATGCTCTTTTCTCTTTGTCCCAGAAGTACTTGGTGTATAATTCATTAGACTGTTCCAATTTTGTAAATTTGTAGTCACGCTGACTGCTACTTCTCACAAATACAAATCTTGTTCCTCCTTAAACATCCATCCATGTGTCTAGATGAAGGATTTAGCAAAATAGCATTTTTTTCTTTTCAGAGTAACTGAAACTACACTGATGTTCAGAGTATTCCTGATGTGATTTTTTTGTTTTTAAAATAAGTCTGTGCTTCATGTTTATATTTCAGTTGCTGTTCTTATTATCTCAACCTTTTAAGTCTACTGTTAAAATACTGTGTGGAACTGTCATGGATGTCATTGACTCTATAAGGCATCAAATTTATTGATTCAGTATATTAAAACAAATGCATGATTTTAGGAAGCTAGTCTCATATTTTAACAGTGACTTTAAAAGCTTTGTTGGATGCATGTTGGAATTCCTAAATTTTTGCTAAGATTATACTACAAATTGCTTGAATATGAGTATTTCAATGATCATATTGAAACTAATGTGCACAAAGGGCCGTAAGAAGTAAAGACTAGTTAATGCATCAGACTTCAGTTATCTGTGGTTCATCAAAAACTATTTAGAACTCTATTCTAGTTACCAAATTACTTCATTCTCTTTTGAAATGTGCAAGAAATTTTTGTTTTCAATATCTGTTTAGAAATACAGTTATGCACATACCAAATACATTTCTTTTGAACAATACATTTGAGGGAAAATCTGAAAATAGGATGAGGCATGTAACTTTTGAAACTTTATCTTGAAAACACAGCAGTATAAACTTATTGCACCTTGTCATTGCACGCACTGCTGTGTTTTTTGTCTACTGTTGTCCCAGACTTGATTCATCCATCAGATTGAAGTGTTTTAATTATTAGACAATTTACACCAAACCTTCTACCCCTACTCTCAAAAAAAAAAGACCAAGGGACTACTTCACCTATATCTATCAGATAATTCTTAACTCATCACACTGCAGAAGGAGTCTGCTTTTGTGGTTACCTGTTTATTTACCTTAAAGAAAGATGGTGTTTTGTTCTTAATCTGTGTATTTTTGATGAAAAGCATGCATTCACACTCTTACTGAAATGTATGTTCTCAATCCATGAAATAAATTTAAAATACTTCTTATAGTTATTTTTTACTTGTAAAAGTTATTTTGTGGTGCTACTGAGAATCTTTTCAGTATGAGCTGGAAACCAATTTGAGAAATGCTTCCTCATTCCCTGTGCTGAATAAGTATCTGAAAATGATTGGTGGACGCAGAGAATTAATTACTAGACAAACAGACAGAAATAACAAAGAAAATATTAGACCGTAAAAACCTATTAAATTTTAAATTACTAATTTGTCTCAAGTTTGTAGGCAAGACCTGGAAAGATTTCATTGTAGTGGTCTATATAAAATGAATAGACAAACTGAAGAAGAAATGCCTTATAAAGCCTTTATTACATTTTTGACTAGTTGAAAATGTGTGAGCTCTGGTTTTAGTTTTTGGGAAGTTCTGAGAAAGAATCTGTTATGTAAAAATTGTCCTTGTTTCAGCCACAGGGATTGTGACTTTACTTAAAATCAGTTAGGAAAAATAAATATGGGGAAGCTTTCCTTGATAATTCCTATGGTGTAACTTCCTACAACATCAGTGGTTTGTTTCAATACTAGCAGCTCTTTATCTGACACCTGATGTAGACCCTTACACAACCCCATACAGTTTGCAATATATTGTATAGGAAGACCTAGCACATAAAAGTTGGTTAGACTTTTAAACAAAGAAAGTTTTATTTTTTTTGCTGTGCAGAATGAAATACAAGATCCCAACAATACACAGATGAACCCTGTCCTGGCTGCACAAGAAACAGACCAAGTCATGAGTAAAATGCAACTTGCTGAAATGAAAAATCTTATTATAAAGCATATGTATTTTACTGAGGTAAGTAACAGTTAATGCTTTCTTCCACTCTATATTTTATTTACATATAATTATATATTTTTGTACTATATGAATTCTGTAAAAAGAGTCTATCTTTCATGACAGTATTGAGCTAATAAAGTGGATACTTTAGTTACTACCTTTTAAACTGCAATGTTTAATAATCCCATATTTGCTACATCTATCATTAGTTAAATAATAACTTAGTAATGGCAATTCATTGGCCTGTGTGTAGAAGACACGGTGAGCTACTTCAAACTTTGGTGTAATATATGATGTAAATAGTAGCAAATACTGTTCAACAAAATGTCTTTCAATTACAGTCTTTCTATGGTTTTTCCTGTTATCTGGCTAACTTACGCTACAACATTTTTCAAAATAATCGTATTGTAGAGCCAGTATATTGTTGACTCACATGAATGTTTTTTATTACAAGTCAAAAGCAGATCTAATGCACTCCCTTGGTTTTATGTTGTTACAGATCTAATCCTGATTAACGTGCCACATTAGTAGTTAACATCAGTATTTCAAGTCTAGAAAAAGCAACTGTACACTTTGAGTTGGGATGTATTATCTCTGTAAGTCACAGAGTTTCAGACAATTGTGTCTAAGTATATTTGTAGGAGCTTGTTTACATGAAGTACTCTTAAGTTCTTAGTAGTAAAAGAATTAAAAATTTTAAGTCCTCGAAGTACACTCAATGTTTAAACACGAGATTACAAATAGAAGGCTCATGCTGCTTAAATCTGTGCACTATCAAATGCTACATCTTTTATCAGTGACATTTTATCAAGGCTATATTCCCCCAGATATATAAAAAATAAATTTGTTGTTGACTTTTCATGTATATTACACACAGCGAGTTACTGGTTCAATCTATTATTTGACGATATGTAGTTGGATTAACCCTTCAAAGATTATTTCTCCTAAAGATATTATAGTAATATGTTTTAATAAGATTGTAATACTAGGCACTAACTAAATATTGCTATAATACTATTTTGCATCTACTGCCATGTCTTTGCATGCAAGAGGAATCCAGAATCAGCATTTTGCCACAGAAAAACTGAAAACATTTAGTTTTTTAATGTCTAATCTTGGAACATTGTCCTCACTGAACCACATAATGACAAAAAGACAGTCACAGGAGAAAATGGGAAGGAAAATTGGCCCATATTTTATTCCTTTTAAGTCATTAGTCCCTTATTTCTTAATTTAGCCATCCAAATATTAAAAAGACAACTATAAATAGACAAATCTAAATGCTGTGTTGTGCTTGAACTGCATTTAACAGTTGTTTTCATTTGGGAAGTTTCATTCGCTGTTTATTGAATATATTGACTGGTATCCAATGTGCAGGTTGACTTTATCTTGTTTTACAGACTATTAAGCACAGACTTGTTGAAAGAAACGAGCTGAACAAATGCAATCCAGAGGTAAGAATTATTTAAAAAGAGAGCATGTTATGCATATGGAATTTTATTATTAAGTTAGACAAACGTACCTTAGTTGCAAAATTACTATCAAAGAAACATTTTTAGATTTTGACTTTCCAAAACCATAATAAAGTTTTTGAATCATTAAAGAGCATCATTGGGTCTTGAATGTTGTTTGTTCTTGGAATACTTTTAGTACTGTCCCTGTTACTACAAAGAAATTGCTTAATTCTGTGAGTTAAGAGAATCTTACCTATTAATGTTAGGATAAAAAAAGCAAAGATGCCCTAATGTGATTTAAAGCATCTTAAATTCATCAAGCACTGTATTTATGCAGTAGCAATATAGAGAAAACACAATTTTTGGCAGTGTTCATCTGCTTTTTCTAGTAGGGACAGATTTTAGCTAGAAGTTATCTCACTGTAAAAAGACGTAGTCCTTGTTCTTTCAATACATGCCTGATACTTCATCATGTGGGTTTCCAGAGTCAGCTGAAGCACAGATTCCAAGCAGAATGCTTTTTCAGTCCTGTTTTCATAGTCACATTGACTTAATTCCTTTTTTTTTGTACTCTTTAATCTCTCTTTTTTATTTCCGTTAAGCCAAATGCTACTACATCAGTAGTAGCATTTTACACAATGCCCGTGAGCTTCTAGCAGTGCACTTTATATGTTACTTGTGTTACTCAAAAATTAAAAAGGGAAACACTTAAAGTATCTGTTAGCTTTCTATATTTCTTGGTAACTGAAGATCTTCATGTTTCTTCATGTAGTACCTTCATACTGCGTAAATAGTTACCTGAAATCAGTTATTTTTCTGATTTCTTTCTATTGACAATAAGGAAGGAAGAAGAAAAATATATTTAAAACATGATCAATACAATACTTTTGTCATGGTCCAACACCATCAATGATCTGCAAAGTATTGTGTGTTTCTGTTCCTGAACAGGTTTGCATTGAAATTTAATCTTAGTGTGTAGTTTATTGAATTAATGGGATAAAACATTTACCTCTCCGAACACATGTAAGCTAAAATTATTTTTCTGTACTCCTAAGAATAATATCATGTTTTGCTTTGACATTTTTACCTAATTGTAATATTTCTCTTACTGTTCTGTCACTTTTATTGCTTTATGGCATATCCATTGCTAGCCTTTATATGATATGGGACTTTAATAGTCAGTATATTTATGGCTTTCATAAGCAGCTCCAATAAACATTTCCAATAATAGTAATGAAGTAAAATCAAACCTACAAACTAAATTAACAGGTTAGATCTGCCTACTGTATTTTGTCATCTCAGTTTGCCTCTGCTAGGAAGGCTTAGCTCAGCTAAGTGTTCTGTTCCATCATCATCCCAAAAATATTTATTTCTCTTTTGTCAGCTTTTCTTCCACATCAAGCAATGTCAAAGATACATTGGGAGGATCTTTGTGTTTCATTTATTTCTGCTCAAAGTCCTAATGATTCTACCAGCAGTGCTTCACAAGAAACTGCTGATTCCTTGTCAGTCAGAGTACAAGCCAGTATTAAATCTCTTCAATAATGGGGGTCTCCTGATACTGACAAAGGATTATTGCCTGAGTTTTGTATCATCCTTTTTTATATCTTAGAAATGTGCTGAAAACCAGTCTCTAGTTTCTCTTTGACTTGAATGCTGTGCAAGAGGTATTAGTCTTCCCAAAACATCTTTCTTTTAGTGTATTTTCAAAATGATGCATCAATATTACTGTTTCTTCTAATAAAGGATTTTCAAAAAATAAAAGTTTCAGTCACAGTGTATAAAGCTGGGTGCTGGTATGATCACCGGGTGAAGGTCAGTGGTATCATGCAATGTACATGGCCAGTATACATCTTGCATCTTTAATCCAGTCAGCAAAGAAGTTCTTTTACCGTCCTTAAACAGTTTATGATTGCTCTTTAAATGTGCTGTTTGCTTGCAATTAACATTACAAAAGTATGAATGCAACCATTATTTCCAAAGGAAATTGTAGTGGGGATTTTATTATATGAATGAGAAGATTGAAATAAATGTGAGTTGCAAACACCAGATGAACAAAGACTTGATTAAAAGAAAACTGTCTACATGAGCAGCTTTATTTATTGTTCATGTAAACAATGGCTTACATTTGGACTCTGAGATATGAGACATTTGCAGAGAAACTAAATATCTAATGCTAAGGTAGAGTTCGTTCACTGAGACTTTAGCTGTGATTTAATAATGATTATAATCTTTGAGTTTATTTCATGTTTGAACAGAACTCCTGATGTTTTTGTCTTATTAAAGGAACATCTTTGAAAGCTCTCTAATAGCAGTATATCCTTTAGATTTCAAATCCACAACTGGACTTAAAGTCTATATTAATTTAAAATTTAAACTAATCTTAAAACAATCGGTAAGCTATTTAAATTGGATAACAGGAAAATTTCTCTCTGTAAAGGGTTGTCCAGCTCTGGAAGATGTTTCCCAGGGCAGTAATGGAGTTATCATTCCTGCGGGGATTTAGAAGATGTGTAAAAGTGGCACTTGGGCATATACAAGGACATGGTTTAGTAGTGGGCTTGACAGTGCAGGGTTAATGGTCAGACACAGTTATATTAGAATTCTTTTCCAACGTGAACAATTCTATGATTCTATGTCTTGAGTAACTTTATCTAATGCCACTAAAAGACAGAGTTTTTGGCAGAGATCATAAAGTCTGTTAGTTAGCAGACTACGCAACAATAAATTTATGTAGCTCTTTAATTCCCAGCTGTCCGATCAGTCATCTTAGTGACCCTGCTTCTCTCAGCTGTGACTCCTTATCCCAGAACAGGCTGTGTGGTCAAACAAAAAAAGCTTTATTTTGAAAGAGGAGTTGCCTGGCAGAAGAAAGCTGTGCTTCAATTAGCATATAGTTCCAACTGGCTTGTGCATCATCTTTGGCCTGAATCTCAACTAGAGGAAAGATGTATATAGCAATGTATGTGAGACCACTAGGAGCTCATTAGTATCATTAACTTGTGATGTTTGAAAACAGTAATGGGGAAATTGCAGAGCAGATACAGCATCTCATGAAAGCTATTGCATCTGTCTGGGTTCTCTGAAAGCCTGTAAAGTTAAAAGTTTTGCTGAGTGGAAGAGAATAAGATGGAAGTCCTATGCCATTAAGATCTTCCTGATTGGAAGGACCACTTCTCCTTGGAAATGAGAGTCCCTTTCCCCTTGCCCCAGCAGTGATGTAAGGTGGTATAGAATAACTTCCATGTCTTAAGTCACATCCCTTCTGACTACTGCAAAAATTAATTCTTTCCTGGCAGGAAACAAGATATATAATCTTAACATTTTACTTAGAGATTTCCTATTAGTTAAGTTAGTTAGTTTAAGCGTTTTTTTAATGTGAGTTAATTTTTTTTTACAATGATCTCTCATTTCTAGGGTAAAAGTACTGTCTGGTCAAGAGGCATTTGGTCTATACTTCAAGGACTAGTGGAAGAGGACTTACTTCATGATGTAGTCACAGAACTTGCTGCAGGCCAGATATGCAGTGCACCTCCTGTGCAACTTCTTCATCCTCTTCTAGAATATGTCCTATTGGTGAGAGATCAAGACTAAATTATTATTAAAAATAAAAACAATACATGGAAGTATTATGATCTTTGCTTCTGACATGGTATTTAGTAGTTTTTACTCTAGTAGCACTCACCCTTTTTGTGCTCATCGATGTGCTTGTGGGAAAAAAAAGGTTTTAAAAAGGAGTTTTTTCAAATCAGTATTTATTTGCAGGCCTAATGAATGTAATCCTCTAAATATTTTGGGAGACTTGGCCACAAGTATTTTTTGTTACTTTTAGAAACAGCACTATGGTAGTATGCCATGGATAGAGAGATCAATTGAGAAGGTGTTTTGCTCTAAAGAGTGGTACCTTCATCTGCAATATCACACTAGAGCAAGTTCTCCTTTTTCCTCTTCTTTTTTTTTTTTTAAAACTATGTATTTTTCTCCTTGTAGTTGTTCATTAAATTGCTTGTTACTTCAGTGATTAAATTTGGTCACTTGGGATTGTAAAGATTAAAGAAAATAAATAAACTCTTAGTGATTATAGATATTATAGATCTTTGGCCAGTCTGGAGCCGATATTATTTTCTCATTTTATTACAGGGAAATACTGATGCAGTATTTTTTGCCAAACTCTGTCATTCGTTGTACCTTATTCTTCATTGTGATCCTCCCTGGAAGTCCCCATCTATGTTAAATTATTATTTGGATCTTCTTCAGTGTCCTATCTGTAAGAAGGGCACATGGTCCTTGATAGAGATGCTTGTAAGGTAAGAACGGTTAATGAGGTGCCAAATGCAATAATTAATGTTACTCCAAACTCAGAGGAGAGTTAGCATTCTGTTGCATCAGTCCCGTTTTCAACAGAACAAGTTACCAGTATGTGAAAGTCTAGAAAGTAACAGATTTGGACATTTCAAACATTTATTTATAACACTTTTTGAAACATTTATGTTTCAAAAAGTGTTAGCTCAGAGGCAGATGGAAGTTTTTGGAAAGAAAAAGAAGTGTATTTTCTTAGCCTCATTGCTTTTTAAAAAATTATTTTATTTCTTATGCTCTTTACAGAGTATATTGATCTGTATACTCTTGCTGTTGTTGTGTGCATATGTATAGATAAACATACACACGCATATATCTGCAGTTACAAAGCAAATTCAAGGCTTATCTTACCAAACATGGAATTTCATGTTGTATTTTTGTTTTAATCATAACCTTTACCATCCTTTTAAGGAAGTCTGATTATGTCTTATTGACATCTACAAAGACAAGACAGTGTTTTGGAGCCATTTGGATAGTTAGTCTCTGCTTTATCTTGAGAACTCATTTTTTGTAATTTGAATCAACAGAAATAATTCTTAATTTGGAAAAGAAACTACCCTTCTTCTTATTGCTGTGATAAAACCTTAAGCAACATTTAAATACTTTGATACAACAAAGTACGATTACAGATATGTGAATGTGTATGATTGTAAGCATATCTTGAAGGACATGAAAGAGAATTTGTCTTTTAGATGAAGTATTTTGTCTTTTAATACTTCCTGGAGAATATGAATAACCAGAAGTTGTATACCTGGTTCTAGTACTCAAAATTCTAGCCAAAAAGTGTGTTTGCTTGTTACTTCGGAATTACCTCCTTCATGTTTGACAATCTGTAATCCTGTCCAATAGTATGTATGAACTGTTATCTAAACACAGGTTTGTAGTATGTTATCATGTCTATAAAATACTAAAAAAGTTACCTTGTATTTAAAGGATTTTAAAGAAATTCTGTTTAATATAGTAATTGTACAATACCTCAAGCAGAGCTAGAAAAATGAAATACAATTAAATTATTTGGTTTGCACTATAATACAAAATCTTCATCTGGAACATAAAAGCTCAGTCACAAACATGTTGTTTTTTGTTTCTTTTGAAAAAAGCTTTAAAACTAGAAAATTAGGCTTTAAAATGTTGACTGTTGCTGGAGAGCAAACTATTTCTTTGTCAAAACATACCAAATTCAAAGCTGAGTTTTTTGCCAATAGATTATCTGCTGTTTCTGTCATCCAAATGGGTTTTTCATTTTTTATTTTTCAGGTCTTGCCTTTATTGCAAAACAATTTGTCATACAGTCACAGTTTCAGGGAGTGAAGATGAACTGAGGATATTTCATAAAACATTACTGAAGTTTTTCTCTGATTTAATAAAAGGCGAAGTAGAATTTCTGATGAAAAGGTGGGGTTTATAGAATAATACAGGTATTTCTTTATTTACAGTAGCTTGTATCCTGATTTGTGTATATCCCTGATAAAATACTGCTCTACAGACAGTTTAGCAATTCCATTCATATTTCTCAATTCTTTGTTTATTGTAAATTCATAGGTTTTCTCTAATCTTGTTTTAAGACCTCTTGCTTTTCCTAACCTGTTATTTCAGTAAGCATTTAATTTTGCTCATAAAGTGATATTTTTAGTTTTGCAGTACTTCACTGTTCATTCTTTAAGGTAGACTATCAGCATTTTAAACAAACTGATTTATATGTTTTGGTTTTGTTTTGGTTTTTTTTAATTCAAATAATGGTTATCTCCCTATTATCTTAGGGAAGCCATTACCTTCCTTGGTTTATGAGGTATAAAAAAAATACAAGTTTTGCTTTATAAAGTAATGGTGGCATTTACTCTTTGTGAATAGTGACATAGTATTAGAATTTCCCGGGTCTAACAGCAATAGTCATCATCATTGTACTTATTCTCCATCAGAAATTGTGTCTGATCTTTCCATAGTTAAAAACTGCCAAATTTGTGTGCATTTTGAATGAAGACAAGTTTCTGTCTGAGAACTATAATCATTGAAGTGGCATAAAGTTTTAGGCTTTTTCTCTCCTTTTTTTTTTCTTTTTACAGTTTGGTTGAAGGACAGCATCAACAAGTCTTGCCACAGACAGTTCTTCTGAAGACATTCTGGCTTGAAAGTGGAACCACAGTGCTTTTTACCAAACACATAAATATTCTAGCAGATTGGGTCATACTTTCCCATAGAGAATTGCATCGAAAAGATGATGTGAGTGTGAATTTTATACTTTAAAATAATGAAGACTGACATATTTTTTTAAAGGCATCCCTTTGTTCATTCTTTTGTGAGGAATTATATGTAAGTATCACAGCTGCTTGTTATGGCTGCCTTTTGTTGTGAAGCGTGCTGGTTTTTGCTCCACTAAAGGAAATGAATTGATCCATAAGATTCTTATATAGATATGTAGAGAAGAAACGAGTCCTGAGTAGCTTGTAGGCTACATTCAGTTGTTCATATGCCCTTACCAGCAGGTATTACTGTAGTTATTAGGGAAACCAGCTTAACACATTCTGTCAAACAATATGCTCTAGCAAAAGAAATTATCTTATTTTACAGTTACAGGATTCAGGAAATGTTTGAAAGAGAAACCTAAAAAAATCTAATACTTTTTTTGTTGTTTACTATAGATATGCATTGTTTTACTGTAATAAAATGCCTGATTTCCTTTGTAAGTCTTTAATTTCATTTGGTGTATTTCCTAGGACTTTACATAAAAATGGATTGAAGGCAACTTAATTGCTATTCTGTGACCTGCTGACCAGCAGGACATTGACCTGAAAGATACTAAGTGCCTCTATTCCACCTCTTTCTTTTCAGAAGCAAGAGGCCTTGTAAAACATCTTTGACTTCTAGATTCTCACATAAAATAAAACCTAACTGCTGTCTCTGCATTCGCTTTTAAATTATTGTGAAAGCACAGAATAAATAGGTACTCTGTTCACTTTTTCCATACAGTAACAGAACAATAGAAAATCAAGTATTTCAGGGAGAAAAAAGCACTTTCAGTATAATACCCAGTAGTTATTCATTATGCTATGAAAGCAAAAAGATTAAACATAATGAGAGCTTCACTCATCTTACCTAGCCAGACCTCCTACCTTTTTTGAGGGCTATCAAAGCAAGACATTGTGAAACAGTGCTGCTTTTTATCCTTGGTCAAGATATTTTAAAAGTGCCTAAAATTAGGCTTCTATTCCCATATTTATATTTAAGCAACCTGTCTTTTCAAAGGTACTGAGCAGCAAGCAGGCTTAAATGCAGTTCGTGTCAGTAGCCATTCTGTTTCTTTGGAAAATGACACTGCTTTCATATTTTTCCTGGTGTTGAATCTGCAGTTTAAGTGTAGGTACCATTTAGTTTTTTCTGTTATGCCTTTCTTTGAAAGGTTCCAGCACTGTAAGCCTTGCCTTTCTCATAAAGCTTTCTTTGCATTGGCAGAATAATCACTTTTGTCAGACTGTACTAAATATATGAAAAATAAGCTTAACCCCCCCCCAAACAGTGTAAACCACAGAGATCTGCCTCTTGTTCAGTTTCTATTTGCTTTATATATATATCAGAATTGTCATTTCAGCACAAACCCTGGATGCCCGTTGCTTTCTCACTTTCATCTTTCGTACTGTAAACTATCCTACAGAGGTGAATTCTAGCCTTAAAAAAGCCGCTTGTTGCAGTGTATTATGTTTTTTCGAACAGCTTTGTTCTTCATATTTATTTATCTATTGCACTTTCTTTCCCATTGCATTTTTGGCAAAAATAAACTACAAACCAAAATACCGTATTTTTACAATTTAACTTATTCATCCCTCATTCAGTCTTAATCTTGTTATACTAAAACTTGATGTTTTTCTGTATTTTTAGAAAAATACACATTACACATTCAGAAAATCAAAAGAGCAAAACCTCCCTAACTGTGCAGACAAAATTCCTTCCTTTTTCTATCATTTTAGAGATACATAACTAAGTACACAGTATTTCCATGTCATTAAAGGTAGTGTACAGGTGTAAAATTGTCCTTCCTGTCTTCAGTTTGAGGGTGTGAGTCATTGTTACCCGTTTTATTTTTTAGAAGTTGTTTGCTTAAGAGGTAACACCTTGACAAGAAGAAAAGGGCCATCAGAAACCTAAATGAAAGGAATGATTTTGGGTACTGTTACTGTCTGTGAGTGATTTGTAGCACGTTGTAAAGGGGTGACCATATTTCCCAGTGCACCTAAGTGTATTAACTCGTGGAGAGAAACAGACATGCCAATTGTGATATACCAAACATCTGTATAGTATCAAAAATATCCATAAGTGGAAACAAATGAACAATTTAACTTAATTCTTTCTCAGGTTATATATAGTATAATATTTTCTAACTGTTACAAGTGGGCAGTTATTAATTTTTTATTAGCTATTTAGCATCAGATTCCCTTTCTTTGTGATTCAAACAAAGAGAGCGCTCAACAAATGAGCACTACAATGCAGGGAAAATATCTGTGTGCGTTTTCTCTCTTTTAGTGTTGAATTGTTGCAAAATTAAGTTTATGCATGTGTGTAAACACACCATGTAAAAAGAGCAGTCCAAAAAAAGAGAAAAACAAAGCATGAAGTTGAGTGCATTTGATTTCTGGAGTTAGATAGAATTTGCTGCATCTTAGAAGTAGTAGAATAAAAATAGTGGCAGGAAATCGGATGTCCTCAGTGATTACTAGGTTAATCTGTTGGGACAACTTTGTGAAACAAAATTGATACACTATTCTTGTAGTTAAAAATGTACTGCCAAAGAACATAAGATTTCCTGTTATTTGAGCTTTCAAATCAATTCTGAATATAATTCTGAAATAAATTAACATTTATTGTTTATAATGTTATTTAAGCAGGTTTGATGTGGGAACTCCTGGTCAAAGTTCCTTGAATCAAATTTCTTAATTCAGTTTTAGAATTTACCAGGGAATGTGTATGTTGCTTATAACACTTCCAGTAGCATTGAGCTATCGCACGGTTTTTCAAAATGTCACAGATGGTATCAGAAATGCTTTTCATCCCTGAAAATACTGGCGGGGATTTTTTAAAAAAAAGGCTGTCTTACATAGCCTGACAAAGAGGTGACAAAGGCATTCATTCAGGTTTTTAGTTGCATAGTATAAATTTGTGTGGTGTAGAACCAAATGTCTTTCTGGACTGTCACTTGCAGTAGCTTTTTTGGAAATATGTTTTAGGCCCTTGTGAAGTACTACATTTACAGCACATGAAAAAAGAGTTCTAAAATAACTCAGTAATTCAAAATAAAAAAGTTAAAACTAATTTTCCGATAAGAACTTTTATGTGTAAAAACACACTGTGAAACTTCTACCACCGTAGCAGTGTATTTGACTTAACAAAGCATTAAATGGAACAGTAATGTAGGAATTGCATTTGCTAAGCTAACATATCAGTTGTAGTGATGAGACCTTTGTATGCTAACACAGGCAATAGCTTCTTCCCACTTCTATGCTTTTCGTAGTGAGATAGCTTTGATTTTCAACAATAAGAACAAGGAAGAGAATTTTGAAAAGAGGTTTCACTACCCTTCCTTAATTAGCTGTACATGGTGTAGTGGGTTTATCCCAGCTGGCAGGTAAGTCCCCACCCTGCAGTGGGTTGAGGGAGAGAATCAGAAGGACAGAAATTTAAAAATATATGACATTATATAAACACAGTTTAATAAGTGAAGCAAATATGTACCCACAAGCAAAGCAAAATTAGGATTCCATTCAGTGCTTCCCATGAGCAGGCAGATGTTCAGCCTTTTCCTGGAAAGCAGAGCTTCATAAAACGCAGCAGTTACTAGGCAAGGCAAACACCATCACTTGAAACATCCTCCCTTCTTCCTTTACACAGCTTTTACTGCTGAACAAAATGTTTAGAAGGCCTTTGGTCATTTTGGGTCATCTGTCTTAGCTGAAGCCCCTCCCAGCTTCTTTTAGGAGCAGAGTGGGAAAAAGAGGTCTTTTCACTGTGATACGTGGTAGCAAATTCCAACTTTAATGGAAATACTTGGGTTTTTTTCCTTTTTAACACTGCATGTATTTTCATTACTGTGTTTGTATTGTTTTGTAGTTGAAGTTGAAAGTACTTTTAACATGATAACATTTAAACATTTTTAGAACATATGATCCTTTCAGGAAATTGGATCAATTTCCCTCTCCTTCATTTGTATCATCGAACCATTCATTTATAATGTTGAGAAGAAGCTCTTGGTTTGTCCTACCATACTTTTACCAAAATGCCAGCCAAGCCTACACTAGTTTGCACTATCTGGTTTGTCTTGTCAGCATGCAGACATACCTGGCTGAGCCAACATAGATGCAACTAGAGTACCAGCCAAATTTAATATGCATAATACGTCTGATTATGAAAAATTATTAATACTTGCAGTATTAGCAGTCATTATTTTGGTCTGCCTCAATGTCTGCTTTCACGCCTACCCTTTTTCTTAAAAGTATTTAATAAAGCTAGTGATTTAGAAACAAGAAAGAGAATGTAAATACTTGGGCTTTACATCGGTATCTTTCTCAGATTACATCTGTATCTCCTTGATCCTGTCACTTAACTTCTGTTAAAAGTTGTGCTTATTTGCTGTGTTTGTGAAATTTATTTCTGGCAAAGAACTATTGGTAGAATTAAATTACTCACCTAGTATTATACTCTGGGATCCAGTGATACGAGATATTAATACTTAGGGGAAATTTGAATGCATTTCGGGTATTTTAAATTGTTCTTTAGTTTCTGTTCCTGAATCCTCAGAAGATAGGGAGTGTAATATACCCTTTTAAATATTTAAACTTTAGTTGAAAAATTATACTTTCAGGTTTTTGACATGCCATATCGGTGTTCTCATGGGTTTTCTAATTATGAGATTTCACAGTTCATCTATAACAAAGTATTATGGCAATAAAGGAAGGGGAAGAGGAGAGTAAGAGAGAGTAAGAGGAAGTAGGCCTGGAAGCAATCTTGGAGATGACATTCGTAACAGATTTTGTCTGGCCAGTTCTTAAAAATCTTCAGTGATGGAGGTTTTGCTTCCATCCCACACCATGTTTATATGTAGTTGTGTTTATTCCTTTTCTTTCGAGTGACAACAGTTAACTGAAAGGACAGTATTTGTGTAGGTTTGCAACAAATTACTTTGTAATGTTTTAATCATTGTCTATGTCACAGTCTCTGTTGTTCATATGTATGTCTGTTTGATTTATTGATGCTCTAACTGGTTTTTATGCTTTTCAGCTCCCAAAGAATTCCAGTAAATTATTTTAAACCAACCTTGAACATATTTTGTTCTCAAAGGAGTATCAGACAAACCAATGACTGTGTACACATGCAGATCGGTTTGTCTCTTACCAAAATTGTCAAGTTTCAATACTTATTATCTTTCACAAGATGCCATATATCAACTGGTGTAACCATAGTAATTCTCTGGTAGAGCCCTAGTCAAATGAATTTCATATGTTCCTACTATTTCATGTGTTCCTACTGTGTTTTTCCAAGTTGGGCTTTCAAAACCTGGTGGTCCATGTGGTCAGAGGTATAACTTATTTTAGAGTAATTTTATAAAGTATTTCTGCATGGCTCAGAAAGGTATGTAGATAGATTTGACTTTGCACAGACTATCTCAGACACTAGAAACACTGCTTTATCTGACCAGTATTGATTAAGTTCTCACATGGGTGAAGAAATGTATCCATCTGTCTCGTGGTTTCTGGATAGCATGCCTCCTGAAGAAAATACACTTTAGCTTTCTTTACTTGGGCATGACCATTCTCACAGGACCATTGAATAAGCTGAGTTGGAAGGGACTCATACTTTTTTAATATGGATGTGTGTGCCTCTTCAGGGTAGAAAATGGTAAGGCTAATACTCAAAAGTGTAGGATTTAACTCTGTGGAATTTGGTTATAGGGGTAAAATAGAAGCGAGAGATCTCTAAGGATGGGTTTAGAGCATGGGAGTTTATAGTGAAAGAGCGTGGGTGTGAGAGGATTGCTGGACTGCAAGACGCAGCTCAAAGCAGGCCAGAGAAAGAGAGAGAAAGAGGTAAAAAGAGAGAGTAAAAAGAGAGTGATTTGCCATTTACAGTACAATAAATCATCTTCTCTGTTGAATATTCTAATTCTCTTAACCAATCTGAAACCAGCTACAAACTCTACAATATTTGCATGCAACTTATAAGAATCATTACATTACCATATGGGGTTATATTTTAAACCTTAAAAAAAACTGCTTTTGGGAATCTCCTACCAGGCAGGAATGGTTTGTTCTGACCTTTGGACCTGCCGAGGCAGAGGGTATTGTTCTATCAAGAAGGAGGATTACCTTCAGCCAGCTATACCATTGTTTCTTAGTTACTCTTTAACTCAAACCTTGTCTTCATCTCAATTTCGATTGTACTTTCCATATTTCCAACATCTTTTACAAGGTAATCATATCTATAAGGCTTTCCTATTTCATCTTCCCCAACACAAAAGTATGGGTTTTTTCTAAATTTGCAGCTGCTAATATCTTTGGAATTTTTGGTAGCTGAAGAAAGTTTCCTTTTGCAAACTGAATGCCAAAGTTCATTCTGTGCAGGAAACGAACACCTTGTATTTTCGTCCCTTTTGCCACAGACATACACATTTCATGATGAAATCTTCATAAAAAGGCAATACTATAGAGCAGGGAGAAAAATATCCCTGTAATTGTCAAATTAAACACATGGTTAACTGGAATAAGTGCAGTACTTGCAATCTTATGGTTAAACAAAACTTAATTTAAAAAGAAATCACAGTTGTACTTGTATACTTTGCATATAGTTTTAGATGATGTTTTCATAGAACCTATTCTTCTCCAATGATAAATATTAATGGATATGGTATTAGTGACATTAATTTTTTTGATGTGGCAGCAGCAGTTAGCTTTTGAGCAGAAGAAGAAAGGCCAATGAAGGAGTGACATGGCAGCAGAGTGGGCTTTTGCCTAAAGAAATTTTCTGTGTTATTTCTGATACATTATAAATGTGAATTTGTTATATAATACAGATCCATAGATACACCCATGTTTTTTTTCCATTTAGGATTTCAGAAGTGAAGTTGGTGGCCTATTAAATGCAATTATTGGAACTGTAGTAGACTATTGGATCATCTCAGGTTTGCTTATGGACAGAGATATATTTCATCAGGTATCTGATCTGGCACACTACCTTGCCATTTTGTGTGATGGTGAGTTTTTGCAAGGCCTCTCAAAAGTTTCTAATCAGATACACTAAATTCTAATTATATCATCAATTTAGTTTCAAATTATTTTTTATCCCCTGTTGCAGCTGTGTACTGCATGGTGCGTATATATGCAGGTAACTATTTTATTTTGTATGTGTCTGTCACTGTCAAGCAAAGATCAAATAGAACAGGCTTTCTTATTAAAATTCCTCTAAATAAATGTCTAAGTGTGATGTGAAAGCAAGACCACACAGTCTGAGCAAGAAAAAAAAATCTTTGGGGCTCTCTTGTCAGTTTAGGAGAAGCTTTAAGCATATCATAATAACCCTTAAAATCAGACAAGCAATCAGAGACACCTTACTCTGGAAAATTTTCTCTCTCTAGAAAATCAGTGGATTGCTGAAGACACTCTAACCCTAAGTCTAAAACCCGAAGTCTAAAAGGCACTGGACTCTGTTACTCCTAAAACTTCAAATGAAACATAATGTCTTCTTCCAAATCCTTAGACTTAATGGAGGGAATGGGAGAAAATTCCACTGAGTCCCACAAATTACTGTAGTTCCTCCTCATTAAATATACTAAGTAAACAGAAACAAAATGAATCAAATAACCATTATCATTTTATGTGTAATGTCAGTTGAGGTCTCTGAACTTTTAGCAACAAGGAGCTGAGGAGCTTGAAAGACAAAAAATTATCTCTAGAATATTAATATTGGAAAATTAATTTTCAAAATTAATTCCCCCCAAAGCTTCCCCTGACCCCTATTTAAGAAATAAGGATATCCTGGATTCAGTCATTGTTTTCTGTGGTATATGTAAACTTCATTTAAAGTGTATGTGCCTTCTACCTGAGCACTCAAAAACCTTCATGAAAAGAAATTAAACTAAAATATTAATATCTGGATAATTTGTCCACTCCAATCTTACAGAAAGCAAATTATGAGAACTTTTATATGCTGACTTAGATCTTAGAAGGCCAAATCAGTTTGAACTTTATAATGGAGCTTTTAGTATGTACATCTCCAATGGATTTTGTAGCTGTCACATAATAGGGAGAATCTTGGATATATATTTCTGTAAGACTTTCTTACTTTCCTGTATACAAAAATGGAATGGGATTCAGTCTGTTTATTATTTGGCCTCTGCCACTTGCTACAATCCACAGCGCTTACAGCAAAATTGTTGCGAATTTTTCTAAATTCAGTTGTACTTGCAGTAGCAAACATCTGTATTTTGAAACTTGAGTTTCTGTTTTGATTGAGTCCGTGGATCAGTTGGTTTATGAGCACTCCTTAGCAGAACTGAAGATTCCTGCAATACAGATTTCCTTCCTCATTGCAGGTGTTGCTTTCCAACCATTTCAGTTGTTATTTGATAAAATTATTTTCTTAGAATCAAAATACAAATTCTTACCACTGTAAGAAAAAAATCGGTCTTTCTGTCTTCCAAAACAGAGGTAGGTCAGATATATGCCTGATATATATTGATATATGGAGGATAGTAAATTCCTCTGCCATTGTGTGGGGCATTTTTTTAACAGTGTAAACTACCTGGTACATCTGAATGGGGTTGCAATTTGCTTATGGTGACTTTTAATGTGGAACTTGTAGGTCACACTGCAGTTTTCTTGTTCATGTGTTGTAACTCTTACCTGAATTTGTGTCACTTAGAGGTTTAAAAGGGATCACTTGCAGAATTTCACAAACAAATAATTTTATTCTCAAAATAAAGGTGTAATTTTTGTAACGTATGAAGAGCATTTTTTAAAGTTTCATACAAAAAGTGATGCTTTCTTTTCTAAAATACATTTAACATTTTCTCAGTATCTGGTCATCCCACCAGATGATGGTTAAAATTGATCTTACTATGAATATTTTTAGTAATTCTTATGGAGAATAAGCTTCTGAATCTGCAGTAGGAGCAAAAAGCCTGGAAGAGTTATCTTCGAAATAACTGGGTATGTGTAGATATCTGTATTTTCATTTTAAGCCTTTCTTTATTTTTTCTAATTGTTTTTAATCCAGATTTTTCTGTATGTCAATTAAAAATGTTTATTTGTGCCATACCATCCGACTGGCTTCAACTGTTTGTTGCAGAAGCAATTTTCAAACAAATGTGTTTACGGAGGAATATTAGTGTTTCTACAGAACCTCTTTCTCTTCAGAAAATAGTAAGTAACTCCTTAATAACTTATCACTCTGCAGTACTTTACAAGTAAGTGGATTCACAAAAGTCTTGAAATATATCTTAATCTTGGTGGCTGAAGGTCATGCTTTTTGCCTGCATTGTCTTCCCATGTGTTCCACTGCATTTAAAATTTCTCTTTGCCTGAGGTCTGGGTCCAGAACAATAATAAGATTTTTCTTGCCAGAGAATTTGTCACACCTGGGATCTGTTTACTTGCAGTTATCATGAAAGTGAAACATTGTTTCCACTCACATTGTTTTCACTCACATTGCAAGTGAGTGAAAACAATTAAAGCTTTTAAAAATAATCCCTGATGCAATTATTGAAGTGTTACATTTGTACTAAGGAGAATGCCAAATATAGTGTGATTTTTCTTGGCTACCTTTTCCTTCAGGATTTTTGAAGAGATAGGTTCAGGCATTTGTTACATAGAAGATTTTATGATTTTGAAATACAGTTTATTCCTGCGAATTTCTCTTCTTTCTCCTAGTACAAACCTGTGCCTGCCTTCAAATCACAATTTGCGATAGCTGGTGAGGAAAAACATGATAAATCCTGCAAAAGAAATTCTCAAAGCCATGACTGCTGGCAGGACGCAGGCAAATCAGGGTGATCACATGGCAATGTCATGCCCTAATTCAGAGTCTCATTTCCGTAATCTTAACAATAATGACTAAACAGAATATGGAATGCATAGCTGTTTGTCTGTGTTCCACTGTTCTACAGATAGAGTCACAAAACCCCAAATTTATACCTTTATATATTTTTCATACTAAAGTTTTTGTAAATTTAACAGGAATTTATTGTGAACAGAAGTCACTGTTTGTTAATACAGCACATTTAAACAGAGGTTGAACAAAAGACTACCACAGTTTTTTTACATAAACCAACTGCACAGCTAATATTTGATGTATATTGCCACATATAGAGCAGTATTGCTACTTTTAGAATTGCCATGACTACTGATCACTCTGCAACTGCTTAGAAAATTTTATAGTTCTTGAAACAAGTCTATGTGCTTTTTGTAGTTTTCCTTAGTACAATTCAGCATCCTTTCTCATTCCATACAGTAAAAATTAACTTACCATCCAGTTTTGCCAGTTCTTCTCGTATAGTGTCCTATCAGCTAGGCTTTCCTCTGAACTCAGCAACTACTCCCTGGTGGTAACTGTGCAGAGAAGGTGCAAGTAAGGTGTCCCTCACTTGCTGCACATGGGTTGTAAGATCTACAGTGAACTGCTAAATACTCAAAGCCTTCCTTAATACTTTCTTCAAATGTAATTGTTGTGTATTTGATGAATTCCCCTCACTTTTTTCCTATGCTTTTGTCAAACTGCAGAAACTTTTTAAAATGAGCAGTGTAAGTGGGTTTGAAGCTCTGTGTTGCTGGAAAGAAGCTAACATATACAACAGCCAAGGCTGTCTTAATCCAAGGACCTAAGGGATAATTGGCTTATTCCCTTCAAGGTACTCAAAGACTTCATCTTAAAAGAGATGAAGGAGTGGAGTGAGTATGCCTTTACCAAATTGCTGCCTGGATTGGGAGCAAGAAATCTGAAATACTTTGTTTTAATACATGAAACTCAATTAACTGTACTCAAGTCTTATGTCCAGCAAAAGTTAATCCAGATTTTCTCACCTGCCTGAAAGCTGAGAGAGGCCTTGAATTTCCCATTTTCTGTCTCGGATACAAGCCACTCTTTTGTGTAAGTGTAAAGAGGCCAGTGTTAAAGCCTGAATTACAAAAACATCAAAAAGGAATGCAAAAGATAACTTGAAACATGCTACATATACAAGCATTAAGGGATCAGATTTTTTCAAACTTAGATACAGCAAGCTGTGGGTTATAGATGACTGCTTTTTTGCAGCAAATGCAACTAAAGAAAATTTCTTTATTTAAAAAAATGTTACTTTTGCAACAGGTCTGTTCCTATTCACTTGCTTTGCAAGAGCTAGGGATGCGTGAGACAAAGATACACAAAGCAAAGAAAAAGAAAATAGGGCAACAGCCATGCCCTGAGTCTCAAAGGACATTACAGATGCTAAATGGCGATAAGCAGAACCAAGTCAAAGTGCTGCCTGATCTACCGTAAGTAATACCTATAACATCACCAGTTTTATTCTGCTGTGGGGGACAGCTTCTGACCTGACACATTTCTTGAACTTTATGTGACCTGTTTTGTTGTCTACAAATTACTTCAACTGACAGAAAGCTCCATTGTAAGCCTGTAACACCTCTGGGCTGGGGTTTCCCCTTTTCTCTTCGATCATCAATTTCAGTGTATATGCAGACTGATGTAGTTATATTTGTCTAATATTAAATTTATGGGTATATACAGAAGTTCACTGTTCACAGAATTACCTTTAAAGAAAGTTTAAAAGTGGGGAATCCTATTTGATTTCTCTTTTAAATACAGTTAAAATTCAATGGCATAGAAATTATGTAATTAAGGTATTTCAGAAATGATGCTGAAATTGATAAGTATTCTGTAGGTACACATTTAAAGCTATTAAGTACATATACATGAAATTAAAATGCAAAATAGTGATTTTAAATGTGTCGCCTTTGCTCTCCTTTTAGTGACTTAATCTTAAATAAGCTTAGAGCAAAAACAGAAGTTCAGACTGCACACACCGAAGAGAGTTATCCTTTGGCTGAAGAGGTATACAAGAGAAATGCTAAAGGTATTCTATATATCTAATTTATGTCAAGAAGTTTAAAGTGGTTAGAATTGATCATTTCAGGTTTACAAACTTGTCCTGATGAAATCTGGACTAAAATGATGGCTTATGCCCAAGAATTATTTTCTTATGGTTCATGTTTCTCTTTTTCAATGTGTATTTAAAAGGCGAAATTTGTATATATAGTAAAATAAAGTTGCCTTCTTCATTGCCCTCCACCTCCCATATACTAAACACCAGGGTACAGTTTGTGTGAGTTCATTCCAGTCTTGCCTGCCTTACTTTGCTAATCCACCTGTGCTTGGTAGGATCAACGTCTTCTGATTTGCAAGTATAATTCAGTCTTCATCTCTCTGAGTCCTAGACATTTTGTGAACAAAGACTGAGGAGTATGCTATGTTACATAGCTGTTTTAAGCATATGGACTGTTTTCTTCCAGGCATTCAGCCCAGACTATGAAAGGCACTTGGCTTTTGTTTTAACTATACTGGAACTCACATACCTAAAGAATAAAACAGCACTGCAGTTATTTGTTCAGTTCCTATTTATTACACAAATTTAATAAATTTCACTTTGCATGAGGCTTGCTTACTACAGAATTACTTGCTGGAACTACTTTTTCATCTTTGTCGTGAGAAATTTACCTATATTAATATGACACCAGGAGAAGGTTCAGAAAAAACTGGTAAAAGCAAGCTGGAATTATTAAAAAAATTAAAAACAGAATTGTATCACAAACACTGAAGGACAAAAGACTGCAACCCCTTTAAAGGTTTAAAAAAACTTAAGTAACAGTCGGGACATACACTTTTTTCATTGGTTCCCTTTGTCTTTATTTCTTTTGCAAGTAAAATTAATGTGAATATTACATCTGATTTTGACAAAGAAGAGCGAGCTGAAGGACTGGAGGAGGGGGGAACCAAACAAACCAATGCTGCCTTTTCTTCTGTTCCCCCCTGCTAAAATTTTATGTAGTGTCTTCTGTTGAAAGAATGGAGCTAACAGATTTACATAGCAAAGGTATTAGTATAGCAAAATGTTCCATGTAAATCTTATTACAAAAGCTAAGAGATCTAGCCTAAGATATTTTGAATTTCTAAAATCTTTGGTTCATCATCTTCCACCTGGTATCAGAATTTTCCTCTGGCTCTTCTTCAAACCTAATCAATTATTGAAAAGGAAACAGTATTTAGAATGTGTCTGAAGTTTTTTTATGCAGAAGGTAGTGGTATCTTTACATATATAAGTAGCCACTCTCAGTTGCTTGCTGTTTAATTTTTCACACTTATTTCAGCTGAACATGGTACTAAGGTTTGGGATTTTTTTTCCCAAAGATTACATTATTGTTATTGTTACTGTTGTTGTTATTATTGTTGTTATTGTTGTTATTGTTATTATTATTACTCTCCTCCTTCAGTACTGTAGCCAAGTCAGACAGCCTATTGAGAAACAGCAAACCATCTGTTAACGGATCTGAAGTTTTGATTTATACTTGACTGTGTAGAGGCACTCCTGCATAGCCAGAAACATTCATTTGAATTAAGCTATAAATGCTGTGTAAAAAGAACCATACATTTTAATGTAGGTTCATGAATAAATTTAAGGGAGGGCAACTGCACTCTAAGTTTTATTGCTTCAAAACCCAGTATTTTTTGGTGTTTTGTGATCACTTGGTGCTTTTGTAGTCTGATTGAAGCTTTAAACCTTGAACTAGAGGGAGATAATTCCTGTGTTAAACCATTTGCAGTACAATTTCATTGCTGGATCTCTGGTGGAACAGAAGCTCCATGGGGTTTTTTTTTCTTAAAAGATGTTAAAACAGGATAAAGGAAAATCTTACTCATTATTGAGTTTTCTGGTACATAGCCAGGTCTCCTATTTCCAGGCACTTTGATTATTTTCTTTAGCTGCTATCTTGCCTAGTCTAGTGTAATCTATTAATTTTTCATGGTAGGAGAGACAGCCCTGCATAAAGCTTGCAGAAATAACAAAGTGGAGAAATTGATTCAGCTTCTCTCTTTGCCGGGAATAGACATTAATGTTAAAGGTAAGTTATCCATTTTCTCCACAGAACTAAGAAATTAAGACACATAAAGAACTGTATTAGTATCTGTTTGGTAACAGGTTTGTATTTATACAACAGAAGACTCTTTATTTTTTTAAACAACACAAAATGAGGACTTTACAGCAAATATTAAGGTAAGATGAATATTTAACTGATGTGCATTTTAACATCACATTTTCTACTGATTTTTAAAAACGCTATTTTTTCAGATGTTTATCAATAGAACTTCTTGTTTAGAATCACAAATTACAGTTGCCATTCTTGCTGTAATGAATACTAAAAAAGTGTTTTCTTGTCCAATGAATGACATTATTAGCATTTCAGTACTACTTCTGCTGTTTTAAAACTTGCCTTGATTTATAATTCAGATTACGCTGGCTGGACGCCTTTGCATGAAGCCTGTAACCATGGCAGCACAGTGTGTGTCCGTGAGATTCTGGAGCGTTGTCCAGAGGTAGACCTGCTTGCTCAAGTGGATGGGGTGACTCCTTTGCACGATGCACTGACAAATGGACATGTAGAAATTGGCAAGCTGCTACTTCAGCATGGGGGTGAGTGCATTAATGCTAAACTGGTTTAGGGAAATTACCCACTGTTCTGAATTCATAGGAAGATCTCAAGTGTTTTTCTTGATAGTTTCTTAAAATACAAAGTTATTACTAAATACTTTATAGCATTTTTAAGTCAAGCTGGTTTATTTACAATAAAAATAATACTCTTTTCACACTTATCTTGGTTAGCTGAATATGAAATTAACCAGGATTTCCATTTTTTCCAATATGGTAGTGTTTTTATCCTGCATCTTACACCATATGTATCACAACTATATTCTCCACTAATGAAAGTAACGATTACCTAATCACCCATCAAGGCTAAGGAATTTCGACTGTTTTGATCTGTTTTTACCACAACACAAAAATAGATCAGTTAAATCTTTCTATAGCCACGTATTTCAATAATCTTTTTCCTGCATTTGTGAAAATTAATGTGATGGTCTCTGAAGAACACAATTAGGTTGGTAATTAGTTTAAGAAATCATATTGTAATTGTTAAGACCTGCTGTCTAGGGATAATACTGAGAGGGATGCTTTAGTTTCTAAAAAAAGTACTTTTCCCGTTAGGCAGGCATACAATAAATGCTTTAAACAGTGTTTTTTGTTCAGAGGTAGGATATTTGTATGTTGTTCTGAAGTATGTGCTGTATCAATATATTTAATTCCACAGGTTTAAAAAAACCCCAAACATCTGCAAAGAATAGTCTTGGATAGCAACTCTTCCTTCTTTTAATTTACTAAAATGAGGGTTTGCAGAATCTGTACCATTGCCCTACTGTGTCAGTGTAAACTGCTTTATAAGCCAAGCCCAGATTTTTTCAGTAAAAATCATTGTGTTTAATCATGAGGCAGAAAAGTATATTTAGACAGCCTATTAGTTAAAATTTTAATACATCTTGGCACATGGCCCTCTGTATTTACAGTCTTCTCCTGCCCCCTAAAGGCTGTGTCTGTGTCTGTTGTGCAAGCACCCCATCATAATCCACACATTCCTTCTGCAGTTCCACCTGTGTATACTGAGTCTCAGTTCTGTGGCTCCCAGGTCTTTTCTCTCTCTACTAAGCCATGTATCCAACATGCCAAACAAATACCTGGGCTCAGTTTTATCAGCTGAAGTGATGCAACAGCCAATATTCTAGTAAGCCGAGCTCCTCAACAGTAAACGGTATGACAGACGCGCATTTTTCATAGGCTGTTGCAAAGAATAGGTGGTGGATGATCTTGTTATCATAGGGGAAGAGCTCCACTTGCACTTGCACTCATCAAGGTTTTCTGGCAAGTGTAAAGCTGTGTGTATCCTTTTCTTTGTCTTAGTCACACTCTGAGTTAGGTAACTGACAAGCCCATGGTAGTAAGCATATTACCTGTTCAGTGTGAATTTACTTAGCTCTGTAATTTAGAACACATCTCTCTAAAAACTTACCTGCTTTCTGTCTCTAAAAGCCTTTATCTTGCAGAATTTAATGTTACTTAATGAGCGGTAATAATTATACAGCTTTAATCAGAAAAAAGTTTAATTATCTATTAGAGATATATTATGTGGGAGTTTACTTTTTATCATTAAAATGTATTTCTGAAGAAGTATTCAAGTTAATATGGCATCATTACTTTAGCATAGTAATACAAATTTACGTAAGATTCCTGATGTGTTCACATTTGATAAACACCTGTGGTGTCTAACAGCCATCTTTTTTTCTTACTGATACAGCCTTTCTTAAACTTTAAAAAAGTTTACATGTGGAAGTTTTAAGTTTAATAATGTTAATATAGGTCCATTGTACTAATAAGCAAGAAATACCAAAAGGATTTATTTGTTCAGACTAGTTTTGAACAAACAAACATGTCCCATTTTCTTACTTTATTTATTAGAATAATTATGTTTTGTGTTTCTGAAGTCTGTTAAGACCAAATTTTGGGGAAGACTTGAATTCCTATGCCAATAGTTTAACTTGCTGCACAGCACAAGGGAAGATTGGCCACACCATCCGAGAAAAGTAAAACAAAGACCATCATAGTAATGTGCCTTTTATTTGAAGTCAGTGTTGACAAATAACCTTGTCTACAAAGTGCTTAGCTGAATTTTACAAAAGTAGTAACAATACATTTTTACACATTCTGCACAAATAAAGAAAATATTGTAAAGAAATTGTTACAAAGGATCTCTCTACATGTTCTAGATTGTGTTGTGAATATGTAAGTCATCAGTTGCATCACATAACTTGGTACAAGAAACCCCAGACGCCTGGGTTCTGGGAAATAAGCAACTCAAAATCTTGTTCAGCTTCCAATTCATCACAAAATGTGCTGTTGTTATTATTGTTTATGTTTTCCCTCAAGGGCCAGTCCTTCTAGAGCAAAGGAACTTCCATGAGAAACTGCCACTGGATTATGTTGAGTCAGTCAGAGTAAAGGAAGAACTTCTGAATCTTGTTTATCCAGAAGAGAGCATTGAAAGCTTCTATGAATGCAGAGAACAGGATTTTTGCAATCAGGAGAAAGAACTGTGTTTGTTTTCATTTACTAAGATGCTGATGAATTTTTGTTCAGTTTATAATTTGTCTATGCCCCTGACTGTAACTCTGAGAGCGGTAGGTTGTTCAAATATACTTCCAGTAATGGCTTGTGATAGCTCTAAGATGAGAAATGCATTTTCTGGAAATTGGTTGTTAGATATTTATTTTAAAGAGCTAGAAACTTTTGAGAAACTACCACAGTTTTTTCAAGAAATATCTGAAATCACGACATTTTTCTCTGGAGAACAGGCAAAGGTCTTATTAGTGGTTCTGGAAACTATGGTAGAAGCAGGTCAGTGCTTAAAACTTTCTAGCAGTTAAATTCCAAAAAGCCACATAAGCTGAATCTTGACTGTTAACCCTTGATACTGGCCTAACATTTTTTCCCAGCAACCAAGGAAGTACAAATTTCATAGCCCTGCAAAAGCCCTATGTGTTAGTATCTCCCACGTAGTTAGTATTTTTCTCTAGCAGAGCCTCGAAAGCAGATACACTGATTCAGTATGGGTTTTAAGCAAACATTTCCATTTCCCAGTATTGATACCTTCGACCTGCCTGACAGATCTGGATGTGTGATCTTAGCTGAATTATCATTTACACTCCGTTAAACTTTGTATTTGCTGTCTTGGAAGTAGTTTTTTATTTTATCTGCCTTGTGCCATATTTTCCTTTGGTTTTCAGAGGTAGTGACCCTAAACTTAAACCAAGTAGATGATTGTTTTATTCCTTGAGAAGGGCTTGTGTCTACATATTTTGATACCCCGTAATAAAGCTAATGTTATAAATATGCCACAAAATAAAAACATATGGAGAAGCAAATTCCATCCATCCCCTTCAGTCTTATTTTATCCTTATAAAAATTAAATTACATTATGTAAATTAGTTGCGTGTTGTAAAACTCCAAAGGCAGAACATTTCCCATGTCTTTGTTTGATAGAAATGTGTGGAGGCCCATGGGCCTGTTAAACTGGCTACTGCAAGGGTCTACTGGAAGCAGGGCCCCTAGGGCCATGCTAACATCCACAGATAGAGTGACCTGTAATATATTTTCTGTGACCTCTTAGAACCTTATGTAAATATATTCCAATTTTGTTACCCCAGTTGGCTCGCTGGCCTTCCCACCCCCTTCACCCTCTTATGTATCTAGAATGTTCTCCCTTCCTTGATGCCCCATTGGCCTGTGGCCCCTGACCACTCCTTCTACCCCTCCTTACTGGCTCCCTGACCCTCACATCTTCTTTGTACTGCCCCTATGCCATTGCCCCATTGGACAGTGTTCCCACCTCCTTAGTATGTAACATCCGGGCTTCCCTTTGTTCTCCTTTGTCCCTAAATCCTCATGGCAACAGCAATAAGCCTGACTCTTGGAACTCATACAAAGACCCCTTCCTGCTCCTTGTTGTTGGTGTGCGCGTTTTTCCATCCTACCTATGTGAGTGCCGATCAGTGTGGAGTGTGAGTGTGTGGCTGACAGGAAGTCCTGATGCCCAGAGCTGCTGAGACACTCTCCCAAAGGCCACTGTTCTGCCTGGTCCAGCACCACTGGACCACAAAGAAATGGTCACACAAAGATGTGTGGAAAATGTCCCTCATCAGCACTATATTGATTGTAGTCTCATGTGGAGGAGACTGGCTAAGACACTTGGGTGACCCAGAAAACTCCAGTGTGTATCACTTTCTGCTACCCAAGTCAGTGATGCTTTGATGAACTGAACTCATCCTCAGGAAAACTTAAGGCTGTCCCTGGCTCTGTTCCAATTCATGTTGGTTTGCAGTGATTTGATAAAACCATTACACTGGCATGTGATGATCTGGCATCACTCCTGGGACTACCTCAAAGGAAGATGCAGGTGGAAGGATTGTGTTATGCATAGAATGGGAAGTTGGCTTTCACATCTTGAAATGTTAAGTGAATAGACTGAAGTTGTTAATATAATCAAGTTGTTAAGTACCTCAGAAGTTGAAGAGTTCATATATATATTTTCTTTACTGTTATCTTAATGTTATAGTTAAAAGTTTGAAAGTTCAAGCTGTATTATTTCTTAATTTAATGTTCAAGTTAAGTTCTGTTTCAGAGAGAGAAGATCCTCACAAGTTACCCAGCAACCAGCTGGAAGCCTGTAACTCAACTCCATGGCAACCATTAATTTCAGTGAGGGATTTTCCCGCAGAAAATCCAGATGACATCATCCAGAGCTCCCACTCCTAGGAATAACTGAGCCTATTGGCTCAAAGCCATTACATCAAGTTGTAACTCAAAGCAAACCACCCATCACCTCCTGCCTTGGAGGCTGAACAGTGGGAGGTGATGGGAGGAGCCGGGGGGGGGGGGGGGGGAGTAAAAAACCACCTGTCACCAGCCAGGAGCTGCTCTTTTACCTTGGACTAGCCTTGGAAAAGCCCAGTGCTGAGGTCACCAGGCCTGCTGTGTAAGAGAATTTGCTTGGGACTACCCCAAGCAAAACCCAGCGCTGTGCGTTTTTGTTCTGGGTCTATAGCCGGATTGGCTAGAAGAGTCTCTGATCACCGTGTTCCTGGTGAACTTGATTTTGATTAAATAATTTGGTATATATACTAAATTATTTTTTAATTAATAAATTATTTTCTTTCTTAATTAAATCAAGAGTTGCCTCATTCCTGACAAGTGGCACAAATCTAGTCATGTGGCAGAGGAATTGACAAAGGACTTCTGGGGAGTTACAAAGTGTTCAATCTGCTGACTGGAATATGTTGTGTATAGTGAAGTGGGGAACTGTTGAATCTGAGTATTGGCGGGGGTGTCTTGTTAAAAAGGGACTGAAAGAGAACATATGATTGTAAAAAAACTTTCTGGAAAAAGATGACTTAAGAGCCACACAGAGACTGACCAAGAGGATTGGACAATTTGTCCCAGCAATCAAGAGTTTCCTAAATGACTGATCCAGGATGCTCCTCCACAAGAACCAATCAGCATTGTGATTTAAGTGCAAATCAGGAGAAGGAATCGAAAACTGTCCAACTGACCCCTGGACAACAACATAAAAAGCCCAACCTTCATTTTGAAAGGTTTTCCTGCGGTGAAGGTGGATCTGTGAGGAGTGTATCACTTGGAGCACCCATGGCTATGATGTGAACCTGGTGCCATGCAAAGAAAATGACTCTGCTTTGTTGTTGAGCTTCTGGGGCCTATTCCAGGGAGCCGGTTCTCAGTTTGTTTCCCCTTTTTTATTGTGTAATTGTTTTGTATGATTTTTTTTTTAATTAATTTTTTCTATTGTAACAACGGACCTCTAGCCGTTTGTTATACCACTTAATATGAAACTTTTGTTCTCAATTCTGTGAGTACAGGCAAACTATACATGGTAAATCCTCTCAACTGATCCTCTAACCTTTTAGGATTGCATTCTACATCTTCTATCAGATTGACTTTTAAATTAATTGGGAAAAATAGACATTCCCATGCTGTTCTTTAAAAGGTAAAAAAGGCAAGTCATCTTGCCTAGAGTTACCTTACTGTGGTTATCGGTTTGCGGCTGTATTAGAATTACATGTTTTGGGGAGCCATTATTTCTCATTTACACAGAAACAACTTCAATTCTTGTCCTGCATCTTTGTAGCGATCTAAATAATTCCACACTAGGATCTGGAGGAGAGACACATGGAAGTTTATCCCTCTCCCTTCCCAGCAGAGAAATAAGTGCTGCTTTAGAATGAAGATACCTTATTTTTTTCTAATAGATTTAGTAATAGATGATTTAAAAACTTAGCCTTCAAAAGGTAGGTATGAATAAGCAACATTCCCAATTCCAGTTCTTCTATGATAGCCATTTACAGTAATAAAAAAGAAAAAAAAATCTGAAAGAAAGGGTGTAGAGTAATTGTCCTTCTGTAACTGACCTTGCTTGACTAGAGGGATGAAGTTCCATTGATGCATATGGCATGCAGCACATTAAAATTTTCATTTAGCCTTTCTGCAGCTGAGATATATGATCTTACAGCAATCCACAGAAGATGCTCAAACCACAAGTAGACTTTGGAACCAGATCTTCATTACAAATGTTCCATGCTCATTAACGCCTAATTATTATTTTTATACATGCAGGCGGAACAACCTGCTTCAACAGACTAAAAGGTCAGTACACTTTTAATTTTTCTTTGTCATATATGAGATGGGCTAATAAACTTCAGTACTTCCTTCTGTAGGGCACAATGAAAGGAATGTAATGTGTGTTATATGTGTACTTTAAGAGACTGCCAAACATGCATTAAAGTTTACAACACTGACATTTTCTTTAGTCGGTAACTTGATGCATAACAGAGGACCCTAAAAAAATTCTGGTGGGTCTCAAAAAGCAAATCCTTTCAAATATTCTTACGTATTCATAATTATAACACAACAGTGACTGAAAGGAAAGCAGGAAAAATATTAATTTCATTAATTTTGGCCTGAGGGTTATTTAGCCAAGACATGCCTGCAATTACTTGTTATTATTTATATCATTTAGAAAGAAAAAATGCACATCAATCATTTGAAGTCCTACTTCACTATTTAAAGTAATTTCAAGCACCTCCTGCCAAGATAATGTATGTCAGATAAGCTAAACTAACATTATTAGCATTGCAAAACAAAATAGTCGAAAGTTAGCAAGAATTTAAGTTCCGCAAACAGCCCCAACTTAAAACACTGTGTGTGCATCTCATCAGACTTTATATAACACAATCCTGTTCCAGAGAAACAAACTGAAGGATTATATAACTGAAAATTTTGCTGTTGCATTTCCCAGTTATTGCAGATCAGTTCTATACATGTTCGGTTTTACATATACTCAAGTTTACAAACTTCATACCCTTAAACAGTTTTAAGCATACCTGTCATATTTAACATAAAATTATATGCTTAATCCAATTTATCAGAGTACCTGTTCTCTTTCAGTATAGCAAAACTTTCCTGCTAAAGTGAGATCTATTAGTAAGTGATTAGGTAGTCTGCTTTTTAAAATCTCTCTTGGTACATAGGGTCTTTCCCTGTCTTTACTAAGAGAACAAACAAAATCAGCCTTTTTCTCTCTATGCCCACGTTTCACACACTGACATGCTTCAGAAGCACGAAAGTCTATCTTCACCCTCAATCAATCCTATTTTTCCCAGGCCTTCAAAATGTTAATAATTGTTCACGTCCAGCACACAGCTGGAGAATATCTCTTTTGCACATGAACCGCATAATGATGCTGCGATGCTGCTTCCCAGTCAAGTGGAGAACAGTGGTCAGCAAAGTTGATAGCAGTAAAACAGAGGTTGGAGAACACTGGGATACGCACTCAGGAATTTTATTGGCACACAAAGATGTTGGTCAAGCTTTCAAAGTAGTCCAAAAAGTTGCATGAAGCATTAATTTCAGTGTTATATCCCTCTGTGTCCCGTCCGGCTATATAAGGGACAGCTAGGGAGGATTCTTTTTGATCGATTTCTCGGACGAAAATAAAGCGTAAACGCAGCAGCAATATATCTGAGACTCGTTTACTGCTAAAGAAGGACAAGATCCTAATAAAGGGTTTAGGAAAATGAGGAGAGAGGGGAAAAGAGACGGAGAAAGAAACAGATGACAGGGGCAGCGTTACCACAAGAGCCCTGGCGCTGTCAGCATCGGCCTGGCAGGCGGAGCGAGTGCACTGCGAACCGCGGGGCCTCGGCGTCGCTCCCGAACAGCAGCGGACGGCGTGCTGCTCCATGGGCGGGGATCAGGCTGCCGGGACCACGGGCGCGATTTCCAAACAGCAGCGGGGTGCGTGTTCCCTCCGTCGGGGAGATCAGGCTGCCGTGGCCACGCAGTC
>JAHLSL010013373.1:828524-874968 GCA_025920805.1 Petroica traversi
AACACGGCGGGAGCGGCGGCTGCTGCGGCTGCAGCGGCTGCAGCGGCACCCGCTCCCTCGGGGAAGCAGCGGAGTACGAGGCCGTCCCGGAGATGAGCTGGATCGCGGGAAAGGCGAAGCACGGCGAAGCAGGTCGGGCAGGAAAGCAGGACCACCGGGAGGAAAAGGCGAGAGCCGGGGGAGAAGGGCCAAGCTGACCCTCCGAGCCAGGCCCTGACACCTCCCACAAACCCAACCCAAAATGGCTCCCATAGTGTCGCACTTGCTACTTCTGTGTGCTGAGGCTGCTCCCACTGCCCGATCGGCGGGCACTTCCTTTGGCGGGCAATTTTGGAGGGCACTTGCCCCACCCAGCAGTGTGGGGGTCACTCACAGCCCCGCCGTGGAGGTTCCTCTGCCCTGTCTGGCTACCAGGCCAAGCCCTGACCAGTCAGGGCTCCCAGCACATGCACAGCCCCTAGAAGAATAAAACATCAATATAAAATCAAATTGGTCCCTCTCACTGTCATGTGTTCTTTGTTTCACACTACTGCATTACAAGATAGGAAGCACATCATGCCAAAAATTGTTTGTAAGAAGTTTTGCAGAGGGTTTCTTGATTTCAAAATGGCCACTCACAGTGGCAAATAAATAACTACTGCCAGTGTATCACAGTCTGGCCTCAGAAGTTTTGCTGTTGATTCATTTTTATATGGAAGCCAAGTTTAGCATAAAAATTTTGAATATTGCTGTAGCTTCAATAAACATTTAAAATTTGTTAGAGAGGAGGTTCAGACCTCAGAGTCTGAACTCCATTTGAACAATCTAACCAAATTGTCCTGAAGCTCTTCCTGCACCATCTACAAGTCTGACTGCAGTTCAGTTGCTGTATTTCAAAAGGTACCAAACCATGCCTCATCCTCCTCATCAGCTTTTGAATGCTGTGTTCTGTTTTCGGTCCTTTGTGACAAAAAAGACATTGAGGTTTTGAAGCACATCCAGAGAAGGGCAGTGGGGCTAAGGAAAGGTCTGGAGCACAAGTAAAATGAGGAGTGGCTGAGGGAGCTGGGGTTTTTTAGCCTGCAGAAAAGGAGGCTCAGCTTCTCTGCAGCTGCCTAAGAGGAAGCTGTTGTTAGGGTAGGTCTCTTCTCCCAAGTGACAGGACAAGATGAAACAGCCTCAACTTGCATCAGGTTTAGCCTGGATATCAGGAAAAATCCCCTGGAAGAAGGGGTTGTCAAGCCCTGATACAGGCTACCCAGGGCAGTGGTGAGGTAATTGCACCTGGAGGGATATAAAAGATGAGTAGATGTGGACTTACGACATGGTTTAGTGGTGGGCTTGGCATTGCTGAGTTAAGGGTTGAACTTGGTGATCTTAGAGATCTTTTCCAACCTAAAGTATTCTACGATTCTATGGCAGTCAGCCCCTTTGCCTGGGACCACACTGAGCCTTTTTGAGTTAGCACAGTGCCATGCTCCTGTGTGGTCAAGAGTGCCCAGTAAATTCAAAGGGAACCATCTCCAGCTTATTTTCAGGTAAGTTCAGTCTTCACTGTGTGGTCATTTCATGATCAGTTATGTTTCACAAATGAATAGAGCTTAAAATGTGTCAAATAACTCCATTTTAAATCTGTTAAATGCATATAAAGTAATGACAATGTAATATATAAAGATTCTTAGAAATTCATAGATTTGTCATATTTATTAGGGTGTGAAATGATGCTTTTTTTTTAGGAAAACTGCTCTAAAAATAACTTCGGAAAATATTAATCTCTGTGCTCATATTCAGATAAAGATAAGGAAGTGCATCTGATTTATCAACTGAACTTGTAATCTTGAAGGGGAAAGAAAAAGATAAATGGATTCTGATTTGTCTAAGTAGCTGGTATAAGTCAGGGTATCAATAAATACTATTATATTAACATATTTTAGGCCTCTGAGTAAATGAAAAATGGCTTTTTAAAAAAAGGGATAAGCTCAGTAGATTGTCCAGCAGGCAGTCACTCAACTCCCTGTAGAAGACATGAAACAGTAAAGCTGCAGAGCTCCAGTAATAATATCTGCACAGACATCTGGGACACAGTGTTTGGAGACCACAATTAAATTGCTCCAAAACTAATCAGAAGTATTAAGAAACAATATGTCTCTCTCCCTATAGCTATGACAATATTCATTTTTTAAAATGGAAATCAGACTATTTTGATGATTTTCAACAACATCAGAAGTACTGTTACCATTCACATTCAAAGATGCTGCTGGCTGGAGAGGGAATGAAAGGAGGAAGAGGAAATTGAGAAATTGAAAATCCTGTTTCAGAGTGCAAATTTCGGTGCAAATTTCATTAGTCTTTCAGAAGAACTATCTTACTGATACTGGAGATTTGCCAATAATCTTGAATGTAGCAAAAGGGAAAATAAAACAATTAAAGAGTGAACATTCAGATTACACCAGTTGTTAAGAGTACTGATACAGAGAATTTTGGCTCTTGTGGCTTGTTTTCACATAGCTGAAGCGTAATTAGTCTAATTTTTGCCTTACCTAAATGAGCTTATATACATTTGTAACATGTCACAGTTTTTCCAAAGAGTTATGTAAAGAAATTTTCATTCTTACTTAACTCCCAGTGCACCTAAATCACCTTGCTCTTTTATTGAAAACTTGAAGATGTTTTGCCAAGGTATGCGTATCTGTGTATATACCAGCTCACCTGTATCCACATGTGCTTTGGAAAATTTAGGGAAAGCAAACCTAAGTTTAAAAATTAGTTAATTAATTGATTAATTAAACCAAACAGAGGGATCTGTATTAAAATTCAAGGACTGTAGTGTCAATAATTCAGCCCATTGGTTTGTTATTTGTGTTGCTTACCCTTTTAGTCTTACTTCTCACTAATGCTTCAACCCAAATCATCTTTAATGATACAATGCTATCCACATGCCTGCTGAAATTTTGTTGTGAGAAAAAATATGGTCAGCATTTTGTGGTGGTGAATGAGCTACCACTTTGAACTGTTCAAAGCACACCCTTTCTGTGCAGAAGACATGCTCTTGATAATGGCTTGAACTGCTAAAGACTGAATGATAACATATCTCCTCTGTCAACTCCTTCTCTAAGCTTACGTACCTGTGCTGTCAGGGCAGAGGTGAGTTTTCCATCCCACTTCCTCACATCCTCTCTGTGGTCAAAAAACACAGGTTACCTTGTGGTTTGTACCCTGTTTCTTGAGCAGAGGGGTACTTGCTTCCAGTAGCAGAGACTCTGATCCACACTGGAGGTGCATGGGACATTTCCTCTCTAATCTGCTTGGACAGTCTTTCCAGAGAAGGTACAGGTCAGCGGGGAGGATGATCACAGCACAGCTGTAGCCAGGTAATCACCTGAAGCACTGTTTGTTCTCCTCCTTTCATGGACATCAATGTCAATGCTTTGGTGTATGTTGATGATGTGCTCCATACAAACTTCTGCCACATGGATTGTGCACACTGGTCCTCATCCTGGTCTACAGGGGACTGTTCATTATTTTAATCCCTACAGATTATCTCATTCTCCCACGTCCTGGATACCTTTCTCCATGCTGTCCCACCTGCCTGGCTGCACTACTAGATCTCCCTGGAGAGAGTACAGGAGTCATCTGCAAAGGCTGAGAGCTTCCCAATCCTCTTGTCAATGCCCAGAGACTCCAGGGATCCCAGCTGCTTGGCTTCACTATCATCTAGTTCCATACTGTGAGCTGTGATAGCCCAGCATTGGAGAAGCCAGGTCAGCAGGGGCTCACCCAACTGGCAGCTGAAATCTCACAGCTCAGCGAGGGATAGGGATTGGTGATTATCTCTGGTTCTGCCTCTTCCTCCTGTTGTGAAGGTCCTGTTTCCCCTTGATCCCTTACTAAGGACTGATTTGGCTTTGCATTTCTTCTTCTGTGTAGGGACAACTTCTACTGGCACTAGGTTGTTCCTGTGGTTCACCTGCAGTTTGAATGGCCCCACTGCCTGTTTTTCTGCTTTCCCCCTCTTCCCCCTAAGGGTGCTGTCTGGTATCAAGCAGTGTTCAATAAAGAGTAGCCAGGGTCCAGGCACATTGTAGAACTTCCCTCCTTTCTGGAACTACCACAGCATTTTTCAGTCAAATATTCTGCCACTTTAACAGGGTTGTGTAGTTGTTCATGGGTGAATAGAAGCCCCTCCAAAAAGAGATTATACAAGACAATTCCCTCTGCCACAATTTCTCAACAGCTCCCTGTGCCACTGGAAGAAGAGAAGAGAATCTCTCCACAGAAGAGAATCCTTTCCTCTGAGGATACCATGTCAGGAAGTGATAGAGAATAATCTCTGGGTGTTGGCCCTGCCCACTCCCTGCTACTGAAAAAATTAACCCCGTCCTACCAGAACCAGAGTGGTATGGTTTGGTTTGGCTTGGTTTCTCCACAAATAAAAAAAAAAATCCATTCACCTGCGTGTTGTACCACAGCAGTACCAGGTTTAAGACATGAAGGGTTGATACGGTGTTATCTCATTTACCTACAGTGACTGCAAGCCAGCAGTGGACAACAATGAACAACGCTTGGTGCATCTGCTACACTGTGGGCTGCCCAAGTGGAAAGCGCAAAAAAACTTGCTTTGCATAGTAGACTAGGAAGAGGCAATCAGGCTGTTGTTTCAAATTTTCCTTTTATAAATTTAAGCACAGATTTTGTGCAGCATTGTGAAGTGAAGGCCTGTAAATAAAAGACAAATGAGTTGCTAGTAAGTGTCTGTTCCAAAGAAAAACTTTCAGGCCCCCTCTAGGGTCCTATCTCCTGACACTGGGGGAGAGAGGTTCCTACAGAGCAGGATGACAACTATGCTTACCTTTCAAAATTGTATCCTTCCCCAGAAATCTCTATAGGCCAGAGTATCTTCAAAGGGAGAGAAGTCATTTGTTTTCTCCTGCTGGGAAGCATATGTACACTCTTTTTTCTGCAATATCTTCATGTAAATTGCATATATTTCTCCTAGTTATATTTCCACTGGAAGGCTTCAAGGCTGCAGCCTCTCTCTGCCTCTGCTGGCTCTTGAACAGTCAGTCCCAGATCCTCGTCTGCCCTGAGCTCCAGCTGCAAGAGGATCAATACTCTGATTAGATCCACTATCCCTCTTCCTTCATCTGAACAGCCTCACATCTACCACAGCATCCTCTTAGGAAATACACATGATGGGTTTGAGTCCATTCATACTGAACAGAAAGTGAAACTCTGGTTGTCACCACCACAGCTCTGCCCCCAAGCAGCTTTGCTGAAGCTGGCCTCTGTGCCCTGCTGGTAGAGGTCAACTTCTGCCAAGTGTTCAGGGCTTTACCAACACCCCTCCCAGCTATTGCCTCTATTACCAGAGTAAGACTTCTTTCCGAGGTGGGAATATGACCCCCAAACACTTCTACAGTGTATGAGTCCTTATTGAAACACAGTCTTCATTTTAGAAAAGCTACAACATAAGATTCCTTTGAATAAACATCTGTTTCCTTTGAGGAGTGGGAAGCTTTGATGTCACCTGCTTGTCCTCCTGACCATTCAGAGTGTTTTAGCTGTGGGTTTGGGATGCTTTCACTTCTACTCTGAACATAAACCATACAAGTTTTTTAAGCTGTGTCCTTCTTCCATCAGCCAAAAGACAGAGGTTTTTTAAAACCGTATACACATCCCTGCCCTCCAGCAATTTAACTGCACCATTCAGCTTGGTGTCATCTGCAAATATGTCAAGAGTATGCTCAATCCTACTATGTCATGGACTGAATGGTGTTGGTCCTGGGACAGATGCCTCAACTACACCACTTTCTACTATTCTCTGTTTCAACATGAAGCTATTTGTTAGCTGCAACACTTCGGGTGCAGCCATCCAGCCAATTCCTTAATCATCAAATAGCTTATCCATCAAACTTCCTCCAATTCATGTCACAGGCCTTACAAAAATATTTGTCCACTTGACCCTGATCTGTGTCCTCTGGCCTACGCAGCCTGGTTAGGGGTTAAAATTGAAAATTTATATCCTCATATGATATCAGAGTCTATTATATGGTGCGTACACATATTATATGCCTGTAGTTCTTTCATGGCTAAATGTCTGCCTTTGGTAACAGGCTGAATAGGGTTGAAATTAGGAGAAAAGCTGTCAACTGCATTTCATCACTGAATGTATGGACTAAGAAATTAGTTTTAAAACACATTATTTGTAAATAACATAAGAGTTCATGCATTTCCTATCATTGAGATGGGAGAATTTGAGATACATAGCCTTGACTTGTTGCATGGATGGGCAATGTAAGGGGAACAGCTACTCTCCAGTATCAGTCCTGGAAACAAACTCTGTGCAAAGGACCCGATGTTTCAGAATTGTAGCTGGGGTTTCTAAAAAGCTCAGGACTCTCAGTTAGCTGCAGTGATATATGTCACATGACCTCAACTGTGTATTCAGACTAGAACGAGGGTTTAACATTCGTGTTGAGATGGAGAATGCCCAAGAAACTCCCTCTTTCCGTTGCACCATTATGCATTTTCGTATTGTACACTGATCATTTAAATTAGCACTCATAAAAATGATGAACTAATGCACTTGTTTGAGACAAGGCAGCTGGGCAGATGCTCTATAAATCTTTTCACAGAAGCTGCATCTCGTGCCTCCTCTGTTACAGTCATGATAGTCTCAATTACTGTCAGCCGTGCACAGTGTTGGCAGCTTTGGGACAGCACACTTCCAGTGCTCAGCTCTCTGTATCCTCCATAATACATGAGGCCAATCTCCTACTGCTAACTGGCAGGTGCAAACTCCCTGCATCATGCAGGCAGTGTGCACCTGTGACTCTCTTTTCACTCTCCCTTTGCTTTATCAGAACTTTGCTTTATCACAACTTTTAAAAGGTAAACATAAACCCTGGCTTTAAACTTCCTGGTATTTGACAGCTTTGACACCAAGTGATGGAAAGTGTCAGCTAATTAAAAAAATTAATTTCTTTTTCAAATGCCACTCTTTGTTATGAAAATGTCTGCTCAAAGTGCAGCCTACACATTACCCTGTAGAGAAGGAACCCAAACTGCAAAAATCATAGGGCTGTATTTAATTATGAATCAGAGGATTTTATAAAGAACAGTAAATTGCATAGTGAAAACCCACTTTCCATGATGGAGAATACATTAAAACAATCCTCTTCAACCCTAAGCAACCCATGCTTGCTACAATTGCTAAACTTCATGAACTGCAGGTTTTCTGCTTTGACATGCATTTATGTTAATTGTTTTCACCCCTATCAAATGCCTGTTATGACTTGATGCAAGTCATACAGAGGTCCAAATCCTTTAACTGGAGCCCAGCAAAACTGCAAGCTCAGACATTTCAGAAGCCTGTAACCAACAACAAAATGCATGAATATTGCAGGAACAGTTATACAGCTTCCAGAAATTTCTTTTTCTTTAAACTTAGATTTTAATTTCCTTGACTCTTCTGCACTGTCATGGAGAACAGCTTCAAAGTTTGTCACGACCAGGGAGTAAGGAGTCAACAATGTCTGAATGTTTGAGGAGATTGGTCTAGATGGGAGACATTGCAGGTCCAAAAGAAGCAGAGCTGATGAAAGACAGGGATCTATGACTGCTTAATGCAGCAATGAGGAACCAAACATTGAGCTTCAGGGGTAGGAGGTATGTGAGGGAAACTTGAAGTGTTGACGTGAAACCAGCAGCTGAAGTTTTGTGACCATATTGTCAAGGAGTTGTTGTCAGTGAATTAGTCAAAGAATGTGGATGAGGAAAAGCAGCCTATCAAAAGAACAAGTAAGGGAGAAGAAGCAGGAGAGGATGACAAGGCAAACGGTTTTAAATTTAATTGCTAGTACCAGCAGTGACCAGGAAATGAAGAGTTTGGTCCCCTAGAGCCTGCAGGCTAAAGGGGAGACAAGGAAGGAGGGACCCTTTACCTTGAGAGGTGTAAGGCCAGCTCCATGGCATGCATCAGCAGTGTCTGAGGTTGAGAAGAGATGGGGAATGGGGTGGCAGCTGGAACTGTGTAAATGCAACTCTGTTTTTGAGCGGTGGTCTCCATAAGCATGTTAGGGGAAAGTATGTATGTGCATTGTGAAGAGAAAACACAAACAGGCTGCTTCCAGCATTATAATCCACTATAATTTTTCCCCAACTCTTTTCCAGTCCTGTCTGACCGAAACTGTACTTTGCCTCAGCAAATTGTGGTGACTGAACTTTCTTTCTAAGTAAGAAAGATACTTAATGCTTAGAAACATAATGCAGAAAGGCTTGTCTTTTATGCAAATCATAGTCCTTAAAAAAATTCCTGCAAGAATTGAAATTATATTTGGTAGTTACCCAATTTCTCAGTAAATAATTTATTTAAGCAATCTAGACTGTTCCCCATTTCTTCTTCCCTTTTCCCAGCAGATGTGTTCAGGAACACTCAGCCTGAAGAATATCAGCCTGAAGAATAGGAAAGGAGAAAGAATAGTCTCCAGGCCCATTTCTTCTGATCAAGCCATTATCTCATGACTGTAAGCAACAGACTCCTCCTGATAGAAGTGCACTTGCTTGTTGAGCTTGTCACATGTCCCAGGGCTAGCAATTCTATGTGCAAGGAAATATTTTTAAATTTTTTGCCCTATTTGTTCAAGAGGCAGCAAAAAACCCTCCTTTTCTGAATGTAACTCAAGGATAAACATGTGCCCAGCAGTCTGGTTCTGAAAGCTAAATTTTTGCAAGGGAGAGAAATGGTCACTGCACCACACTGCAGATTAGCAAAGCCAGTCCTATAATGTGGCAAAAACACCCCTGGAAAAGAGATTTTTTTGTTGAGTACTGAGCACAACAAAAAGTGAGTACCTTTCACTGTTACCATCCTATGAGAAGGTGTTAGAGGCTTGGAGAAGACTCTGGGAGTTGGGGTGCAGATGCCAGTGGGTCAGTGTCAACTGAAGAGTTTCTGCCACAAAGCACTCTAAAACTATGAATCCACAGTTTGGCATCCCTGGCTGCTGAGCAGAGAGCTGCAGAGCTTTTCATTATGTTTTGTCTGGTACACATGCTTCTGTAATCTAACACTGATGAAAGCTTTACCTCCATCATGCTTCTGGATTATCTTCAAATGAAATACCTTAGCATCGTGCAGTGCATTTGCTGGCAGCTCTTCCTCTTGTTGGTAAAGTCTATGCTCTCAGGGACTAAATTAGCTGATAGACTGTATGCAGACTGCTTAATTACGTTCTCATTATGCTACTATTGGTTTAATTGAAAAAAAAAAATAAACAAACAAAAACTTGGGGGCTATTGCACTTGGATTTAAAATACTAAATTATAATACAGCAGCTCTTCCAGTTAAAAGCTCATTGCTATTATGAAAAATACTTAGGGGCTCCTACAGAGAGGAACAACTGTAAAAACAGGGCAAGCAAGCTCTGGACTATGAGTTATCAGCAGGAATGTAACGAGCCTCTCAGTTCAATCAGCCTTAGCAGATTTTGAGTGCTCTGACATCCAGTCTAAATATGGACCCCAACTAAACTAATGATTTTCTATGAATCCCCATAAAATTAAATTTTCTTTTCTGAGAACAGAAACAATTCCATGATTGTGAGATGCCTTTTTTTTCCTTTTTTTTCTTTTTTTTTTTTTTATTGTTTCTGAACAGGCAAGTTCCTTTTGGAATCAAGCCTGCCAAATCTAACAGGTCAGAAATGGACTTCAGAATCAGTCTGGAAAAGGAAGATATATTGGAATATTTATGTCATAAGACAGGATTGGATCGTTACAGAGAATGCCTATATAAAACAGCACAGAGAAAACTCCAAATAGTGAAAATGGGTTCACTCACAAACTATTTTAAATTGTGATTTTAAATTACCTTGTTGTGGCACAAGAATCATACTTAATCAATAAGCATTCTTAGTCTTGCTTCTCTGTGTTGTATTTTCAATGAGATCAATTTTGAGTAACTGAGGCATTTAAAGGGAGTTCACCATTTTTCAACAAACAGATGCTTTTCCCCTCCTGCCCCCTCCCCCTGCATGTTATAGAACTTAAAATACTAAAATCCTGCACACAGAAATATGATGTGTTCATCCACTTGCCCATTGCAGCACTCATGGAAAAATGACAGGATTTCAAAGACAGAGGCTTCATAATATCTAATAGAGGGATGCTTAGAAGTGTGTTTAATGCAGGAAACGTGCATAACCAGCTCAGATATTACCACCAAAGTAGACATTTGAAATTGTGTACAAAAAAAAAGACAACAAGAAATCACACACAGGCTGGTGGGCAACGTTAAGAAGGTACAAGGCTTGCAGTGTATTAAAGAAATGTGCAAAACTGGCAGCAGGCAACAAACATTCACATCTTGTTGAGTCACAAATTTGGTTTTTTAAAAACAAAACAGGCTGACAAGTGCTTCTGATTTCACCAATAGTATGTTGCTCTTCAGGTAGGATACAGCCAAAAGGTTACACAAGCTGCAAAATTAAATTCTTTTAAAGTCATGATGTAACAACAGCTTATTTAGATCCAAGGCTTTCTGCAGAGCAGTCATTTGATTGGCATTCTCTTAAATATACAAACAGAAGGATCAAAGCAACTGTCACATAAGAACCTGGCTATCATCTTATCTGCAAAATAATGAAATCGAGAATGATCCCTCATTAGCAATGCGGCTAACACATATTTCTTCGGACAAACACATATTCACAAGTGCTTGCAAAGTATTTCTAAATAGACTTTTCAAAAAATATTTTTAGAGTAGTGCAATATAACTTTACCTGCAATTGCAACCAGTGAGAGGTAATCCAGAGAGGACCACAGTCCCTCTTGAGGATGCAGTCCTGTCACTCTCCCCTGGGCAAAAAATCCCCTTTAATGTCACTGGGAACTATAATGAGGAGCTGTGCACAGGTAGTCCCTCAGGAATGAGTCTCTGCTCACAATGTGGGGAACTGAGTGTGGGAGTCTGCATGCAGCTACCAGAATATATCCCCAAGTACTCGTTATGCAGTGGCCACTAAGACATTTGAAATGTAAATGTTTCTCATCTATGTTCCATGTAATTTATAAGATAATGCAGTTTCCATGCAGTAGGGAAAGATTGTATCAGAAGAACTGACATTATTAACTAAGGAAAAAAACCTGGTATATCAGTTTTACCACAACTGCATTTTTTTTTCCTCAAGACTGTATTTCACACAGGTAACAGATAATGTTAAACCATAAACCACATATTAATGTGATCTTTTGATTTGAATGAAAAACCTGTTCTGCAAGATATCCATATTGAAATAGGTTTGTGCACAAAAGTGTTCAAAGCATGACACCCAAAGCAGTATGGAGTTAGTTTGACCCATTAGAGCTAAGCTATGTAGTACAAATGAAGAATACTGGTACATGTAGAAAAATATGATAGGCAATCAGTTACAAGCTGGCAGTATTTTGAAACCGAGATTGTTAGGTCTTACAATGGAATGATAAAGACAGTAGGAACTGCTTTTGGGAGCTCCAGAAAGAGATTTGCCCTCGGTGTTTCTCACTGTCTTATAAGCAGTCCTACTACTTAGAAAAATGTTGCACCAGGAGTTAACATCAGGGTTTGGAATTTAAAAAAATCTGCTAAAACGTAAGTTCAGTAGGCTCCACTACATTGTATTTCTCTTGCAATATATAAAACATAGAAAACTGTAATGATGACTTACTGGATAAAAATATTAATGCTCACAAATAAAATCTGAGAAATTTCTGAGTCAGATTTAAAGTTACACATTTTGTAGGTTTAGTTGGCATGATTTGACTATGTCATGTATCTTTGACCCCCAAGAAGCAGTATATATTCTCCATTTTAGATTGACCTGTTTAATGTGTTACATTCTTTCTAACAAGGCTTTAAAATGGCAAAAACCCTACTTGAAACAAATGCCTTTACAATGAGAAATAGATTTTTCATGAGAAACACCTTTTAATACTGTTTACAAAATCTCCCCACTAGATAAAAAGGCAAGATAAATAAAAAGCTTAGAGAAAGGAAACGCTTCTTAGGCTTGCTCTTTTATCTTCCCCTGGCAGATGCTGGTCTCCTCAACATGAAGTTGGCTAGGCAGGATTGCTTTTCTTTCTCTTGCTTGGGCTGTGAGTAGGATCGTGTTTCAGTTCATGATATTGCATCTGTTTAAACATAAAGTTCAGAAAGAAAGTTGTCAGGTGGCACTTGTTAGAAAAAAAGAAAGATATCTTTCTTTTCTGCCAGGGGATAAAAAGTTTAAAAAAAGAAAACTTTCCCCCTAAAAAGGACACAGGATTTGCAGATGTGATTCACCAACAACAGAATGACAGATCTAGAATAAAAAGGAAAACCAACACCAGGAAAACCCTACCAGGAAATAACACTGCATGCTGATGTAAACTTAGAAAAGACTACTTTTTTTTTTGTTTTCACTACAAGCTCTAGCAGACAATAAACATTATCATCTTGGCCATGTTGGATACCATTCTTCATAATGTTTCTTATACACTTGGTTTTTCCAAATGCCTACTGCAGAGGGTATCAGATACAGAGAGGGTGTTTGAATCCATATCTCCTACTTAATACCAGCTCTGAACTGAAACTAGGAATACGGAAGTCTCTAATCTTTGTGATACCAGATGTGATTTATGTGCTTGATGTTATCTTAAATCTTGCATGCTCTCTGGGGATTGTGTACTGCATCATAAAAGTTTGTAATTCACAACCAGCCTTTTTTTTTTTTTTTTTTTTTAAGGAGTTTATGAGCACAGCTGAACTGTGGCCAACTGCAAAAGCTTTCACCTGCTGGAAGGAAAGGCTGAAGTGACTCCCAGTGCTGTCACAAGACACTGGGCAATGCTGCCTACCTCTTCCATTATTTGTCCTTCCTGTTCCTTCTCTGCCTGTCCTGAGAGCCTCAGCTCCAGGGTTTCCTACACAGTGCCTTATCCCAGTCAGATTCACATCGTGCTGGATGCCGTTTAATACTAGCTCTAGTGTCTGCTACCATCTCACAAATACTTGTCCTTCTATGGATTGCTTGGAGGCACAACTGATGAAGGAACTTCCTTCTCATTGAAAAAAGATTTAGCAGCATCCTTATGGCTCATGGGCTATCCCCAGTTTGAATTTGCAATTTCTTTCTGCTAAAGAACGTAATATTAAATCAAAATAACTGCTTTAAAAATTCTTTAAAAACAAAAAAAACCAGAATAAATATATACACACCACTTGCACATCTGAAGGGACTCTGGACAGAAAGTCAAGTAGCTCATTGTTGTCAATTGCATATGGATTTCGAATCTTCTTTGTAAATTTATTGATGCCTGCAAAAGTGGAAGTTCAAATGTTTCCATCATAAGATATAAGATATCAAAATACACATACTTTTGGCAAAATTTAAAACAAATTTTAGGATCCACTTTGAAGCCGGACAATAGCACCAAATGAATCCATGAATGAATGCATGAATTGTAAACTCAGGCTCCAAAGGTTAGACTCTGCTGCTGTGGTTCCCTGTTTCAAAAGCCAGAAGTTCTACGGACATTTTCAAATTCCTTCAATATATTTTTGGGAAAGTAACCGAAACTGGGTTGTTATGAGGAAGTTGGGAAAAGCTGAGGCATAAAAAGTATTTAATTTCTGTAACAGAGAGGATGAGCAGAAATGGCTTAATCTTAAAAGAACACAGGATTCATAAAAGATTCAAAGGAAAGGATTTTTCATGCTAAGGACAATGAAACATATGGGAAGCAGTGAAGTCTGCATCATATGAAGGCTTTAGAGGAGTTTGCACAAACCTCTGTGTGGGAATGACATAGAAATGAGCTGATGGCAGAGAAGACAGAATATGTCACCCTTACACATCATGGTCTTATAATGCCTATTGACAATTAGTGCTCAGAAGCACCAAGAAAAATTGTCCACAAAATAATCAGAAAGCAGGCTTTTAAATTAGACTTATTTTCTTATCATTATATACTGAGACAGATTGATACATTTTGAGAACCTTGTTTGTGGGCTCTGGGAACACGTGTAAAACATGGACAGGAACAGAGCAAACTGCATTGACTCTCATGTGATCAGGAGAAAGCCAGGACACTATTAAAAATATGCTTTTCTGTGTAATTTATCCAGGTTCTATCAGATATAAGATAACATAGTTTATCCTCCACAAAGTCTTTGGTGCCCACATTTTTCAGAAAGCTTTAGCAAGGACATAATGCCTTTGGATGGAGCATGCAAGATTTAGTGTCAACAACACCCACAGCTTCCCACTGCATGAATCCTCAGTTCTGCAGCACAGGCAGGAGATGCTGCTCTCTCTTTATATGGTAACTGAATAGTGAGTGTACAGAGGAATATCTGACGTTCAAACACCTGTGTTTAACAAGATATTTTGCATCAGCAAGTGACTGCAAAATTTAAGGTGAACGCCACTGTTCATTGCACATGGCCACTGGGCCACCCATGGGTGAATTCAGATGGTATGATCTCACTTTATCACATTTGATAAAGAAAAATACCACTCAGCATGTGAAACTGAGAAAGGAGAAGCACTGCACAGATAAGAGGAGACACTACAGGAGAAGCAGAATACAACAAGGGGATTGGTCTTTTCCAACAGTCTGAAAATTTTCAGATTAAAATAATTATCATTTTTCCCACATAAACAGCTGTAGCTGTTACCAGGACTCTGCACTTCATCAAGTGGGATTAGGATGGAGAGGTGGTTCCTGCTCCACTCTACCACATCTTCAAGGACCACAGTCTCCCCTTGGAGAGAGACGGCCAGGAAAGAACAGAGAATTTCTTGCTAGGGCAGGCTGAAAGGGGCAGACCCTTTGGATACACAGAAGAAAGACAACTATGCAAAAGATGACATGCATTATGAAGAAATTTTCATTTAAAAACTCTGCCTTCCACAGAACAAAATGGGCAGATGCTGCTACAGACCAGCTCAAACATTCCTATAAAAGTAAGTCAGAAAAGAGAGATCACTGGCTTCCACAGGTAGGATGGATGAATAGGATGAAGAAATATACATAGAAGAGGCTAGAAACACGCAGTGATGGAGGAAACAGGTATGCTTTTGTAATACTGCAGTTTTTGAAGGGACAGCTGCTCAGAGCTATGCTCAGCATGACATGACTCTGTGAGAATTCATTTCACCCTGAGGAGGCCTGGATTGTGGGACTTGCATCTATGCAGTACTTGTCCATTCTCCTGGCATGATGCAAGAGAAAAAGGTTCCTAAAGGAGGGATCCACATACATATGCTGAGTAAGAAGTCGTCTGAACTGAAATGCAGGAGGAAAACATGGAGTTGAAATCTCTAGAGAACAAATGGGCTTGAAGTTATATCTACATAACCTGTGTAACTTGAAGGCAGGAAGGGAAGAGATGGAAAGAGTGCAAGCCGCATTTATAATAATTTATGCTTATGCTATCCATCCATGGTTTGGGAGGCTTTGGAGTTGAGACTCTGCCTTGCACCAAAAGAGAGATGTATCTGTAGAAGTGTGACACTTCCAGAGCTATGAGTCATGAGTCAGTGCTATTAGCTTTTCAAAGAACAGTTCTGGCTCTACAACTATGTGGAACTTAGAGGGGTATTATAATCTCAAGTTATTGTATCAAACCTGATGTAAGAAAGTAAGATGTCAGACCTGTCTGAAAAATGACAGAAAAAGGACACAGACAAATACTTTGGATTTCCTGTGTGTGTGCTAAAAGAAATGAAATTTTGGGAACAAACTAAGAATTTGGGTTACACTTAAGTGGTGCATGTATGGGGGAATAAGTAAAAGTCAAAGACAGGGAAAAAAGGAAGCCCATATGCTTGCTTTTGTTAGTTCTGTAGAAATACTTTGGTTTGTACCCTCTTTATTGCTTTGGCTATGATCACTTGAGAGTGCATTCTAAGAAAATTACTAATTGATTGATAAACAAAAAATAAATTCCTTGGAGTCAGCTCAATGATTTTATGCTGTCTCCTGAATTCAGAAGTTTTTTTACGAAAGCGTGATTGCTATTCTTTCTTCAGAAAGAAAATCTAGCCACTGAGGTAACTGGGACTGTGCTCTTCTTAAGTCTGTGCTACAAGGTAAGGGTACAGCTGCTGGTGGTGTAGGATATATGAAAAGATGTACTAATTAAAACCTGGAACATTATTTACAGCAGATGTGGTAACAGTTGCTTTTTTAAAATCAGTATAAAGAATAGATACAAGCACAAGTAGTGAAAACTTGGATCAATCATAATTCCACTCCCCCCTACCCGCCCAGAGTTTTTGTTCATTATCAACCAGCCAAATACCACCTATTCCTTTCTGTCTAACTAAAGGTGACCCCTTAAACAGGTTTCTGGCTGCTATGTTTGTGTACACTTCCACAAGATAAAGTACTGCAGTAAAAAAGGTGTATTGTCCTAAATGCACTATATAGATTGAAATGCCTCTCTCTCTATGTAAGTGGTGAAAATAAATCAGAGTAATATCTAGACAAAGCTCCACTTTGATATATGAAGAATCCTCATAGCTACATGCTTATAGTATGATTAAGTCTAGAATGCCAACCGAGAAAAATGCATTTTGCAGGTGGGCCTAAACATTTACACTATTGCAATTTTTAACTAACCTGCCTAATTCATCATGGGGCAGCTTCAGGACCATAAACACTAAAAAGTACTGACAGAGTAAATAATTCATTAAAAACCAGGATTTTTAAGTGGTACAGACTGTTTAAAAGGGCATTACTTACCCCAGACAAGGACAATGTATCTCAGTGGAATGAAATACAGGACAACGGTGAACACAGAGAGGGCAACAATTGCCAGCCAGCTCAGGAAAGGGACAGTCCAGTTGAATGTACTAAAGAAAAATCAACAAAAGTCAGAACGGAGGTCAGCCAACAAAGCCAATAAAAAAGCAAAGGACAGTGGGAGAAGTGTCAGTATCTACCAAGGAGAACAAACTGAGTCTACTAATGAATGCATGGATGCATCTGTCATTCATCAGGGGGAGCCTGGGCCTGGACCCACTGTCAGTGGAAGTGAAAGGAGGTGGTGGCTTTGCCCACTCGCTGTCTGAATTTCATGTCCCTCAACCCAGCAGTGCACATCTGCCAGGTGAATGACTGCTCTGCCTTTTGGAAATCTCACTGCCTAACCCCAGTTTCAGCATCAGGGAAAACCCACAGAGCTCCTTACTCCCCAAAAGTACTCACAGGCAAACTTCATTCCCTTCTCAACACCATGGTAGGGTAGGATACAATAGCTGGAAGAGTACTGTTAAGGCTTTCTTGTTTTATCTCCTCCCTATCCCACTCCAAGGACAGCACAGCAGTTAAAGGCTGCACAGGCACTTTTCCCTCTCTCTGAGGTATAGGTGCACTCCTCAGTCAGGTGCCTTCCAGTTTGGGGGAAAAGGAAAAGGCAAGTGCATTGCTATGCAAATCTGGAAACTCATTCATGTGCTTAAGAAGGACAGGGCTAGGGGAAAAAAGAGGAGGGGATAGAACAGTCTGTCATGAAGACAGGGATAATGCTACAGCAGTGGTTGAGGGAAGAAATAAAAACCCTCTGGATGTCAAGAAAAGTAAAAAAAGAAAATATAATAAAAATACCTGAAATAAGTTATATATATATATATATATATATAATATATATATATATATAATAAAGGTTATTTATCTATGAATAAAGGAGGAGAATTTCTGGTTTCCCATCAGAGTTTCAGAATATTACCTTTCCAAAAAAATCACAGATAAAAACATCCCTACTAAGTGTTCCAGACTCTATTCTGTGCTAAAACACTGGTGGTCACCACATTCTGCAAAAGTTGAGATGTGAGGAAGGGAAAGTTAATGGATCTTGAAACAGGGTGCTGTGGCTCTCCAACCCCTGTGTTCAGTGAAGAGAGAAAGACCAGATGATAATTTTATATATATGTCCCATAGGAATGTTGGTTAAAGGGAGCTTGGTTCAGTGGATTTGTTCCATGAAGGCACCACCATCTCAAAAGTGCTGCATGACATTTATCTAGAAGGAAAATAAGGCTTTCAATCTAAATAGTCTCATGACACACTTTAAAGTACTAACTACATTCTCAATCAGTGTGATTACATTATTTTGGCATCTCTAGATGAATAATTGCAATTATCTGAATAGCAAGTCATATTTTTCATAACGAGCTCTGCCTTCCTGTGTTTATTTGTCTTCTTTTTTCCCTGGCAATTTTGACATGTCTCCACTAACATTATGTTGGTGTCACTTAGTGTAGGATCCCTCCCTTTATCCTCAGGGGACACCTGCTCTTTTCCCCTTTTCTGTACACATCTGGGATGAACAGAAGGTTGAGGGTCTGCTCATGTTCCTGTGACTCGGCTTGTGCAATGGATCACAGACACACCATGATGTGTGGAAGCACTGGCTCCTCACTTAGCAAACCTCCTTATGGGCTGTGTTAACACTGCATTCTGTACAGGTTTCCCATTATAGTTTTAGGAGCAAATTACAAAGATTTATAGTCTCACTCAGTTTACAAAATTTTGCAGCTCTCATCTGGTATGTAATAGAAGAAACCCTACCTCCAAAATGCACAATTAAACTACTTAATCATCAAGACAACTTCCACGAATAGCCTTTTGATAAAGGACTTTTTTCAGAGACTGGCTCATTTTTCTAACTGGAGACCTTGTGTGATAAAATATGTTTGCACCTGCCTCTCCTGCTGTGAACACATCCTGCCTGGAATTGTCCCTATGGGAACACTTTCCAAGGCTTTCCTATGAGGGACTTTGCTCATAAAAGCATAAACAGCAATCTCCTCCTCATCAAGACAGAACAGGACAGCATCAGAGATGATCCTCAGGATTCCTGCAGACTGACCTCCACCAAAGGCATAGGTTTCCTTAAATTCACTTCCAAAAGTGAATCAGGCAGTAGTGAGATGCTCTTGGCTTTCGAGGTGCAGAACAGCAAGTCAATCCCCTCCATGCTTTGCAGCCGACAGCTGGAAAGTGTCTTTCTAGAACCTGTCTGACCTCAAGTAATAAACCTGTGCTGCTGTTCACAGATCATGCCAGAAATACACTAAACTTCCTGCAGTGAATCTCAGAACCTCTCTTTCATAGTATCTGTATTTGTTGGCAATTTTTATATGTTATGAATTAGGTGTTACAAATTACAAGTATCCTAAAGGCAAGGTTTTGCTGACCTATAAATGAAACTTTCAGCAAGTGAACATATGTACATCCTTAAAATATGAAACCCCTATTTAGTTCTGCATATCTCCTTTATCAAAATTGCATTTTTAAAATTATTGCTTTTAAATAACAACCTCAAAACAATATGCTCTTTTTGTTTTACTTAAAAACCTTAGTTCTGACTTTCATCCCAATTAATATAATTCTAAACTCCAGAATTAACATGACAGAATTTCCACTGACTGAGGACCTCCATAAAGCAAAGTAAATAGAGACAAGTTTGAATGATGGATCATCCAAAACTAGACTCCCCCAGAATAAGTGAGTAAAAGTCTAGGATTTTATATCTCTGCATGGAAAAGATGTTAAAGATTACTGGAGAGGAATCCAGCACCGGTGTCAGCACTTACTTCTTAATCCTTTCTCCAAAGGAAGCGATTTCATCTAGGATATTCTGGACAGTGACACACACCTCCTGGATGGCATAAAGTCTATTCATAAATCCTTTTTTTTCACCGTCCTAAATAAAAGAATAGGAGTAGTTGAGTAAAAGTATTTCTGACTGTAGGAAACGGATTGTGTAGCCATCAGTTAAGTTTCAAAAGTGTCTGTGTTACAGATTCATGCGAAAGGAAATGGTAAAACCTGGCAGTAAGAAAACGATTTCTTGTCCTGTAAACAGTGCTCATTGCAATACCTATGGTTTTGTATATATGCTGAGCTCCACACAATTTTGACTGTCACTGCATTAGTTTCTAAACACATATTTGAATAAGCCAGGTCTCTAGGTTTTAAACATGCGGAAGGTGCCAACCTTGTATGTTGTGTGCTCTTTCAAGTGACAAAAGTCATAAGGTGGAATAAAGGCAGTTTGTTGAAATGCTGGTTCTTGAGCTGATGTAGGCAGAGGAAAATAAACATTTCTGGTGGAAGGCACTGAGCAAGAAACCAGAAAAATTCAGCTCCTATAGAGAGCTGTTCTTTTAGACAAGTTTACAGCATCAAATCCACTAACAATGCTGTCTTAGATGGGATTAGAATAAAGTATCACCATGGGAAAAAATAGTTTATTTTCATTTTTTACAGACTACGGCTAAGACAAAAGTTTATGTTCAAGATTTTCTATGGGTTGTTGCTGTATTACCCTATCTAGTTTGAATGTGATGATTGTTTTCTGAAAATAAGAAATAGAAAGAAAAGTTTTTACTCTTAGGAAAATATTTCATTAAAGAAGTGCAACCTTTTGTCATCAAAAACCGTATGATACAACAGTCTCTGTCATTGACTCCAAAGTTCAGCATCTAAGAAATATATTTTGCATTTTATTTTACTTTTCTTCCCCTGATGCATAACTATCAGACAGTATATTTGCTCACTCATTTTGTTGACAGTTTTGCTGTCTTAATAAATTAGATTGGAAGAAAACATGATTTATCATGTAATCCTTTCAACAACACTGGTTCTGCAACAGTGTTGTCAAGATCACCTGTGAAGATGTTTCAAAATATTTAACTAGAGAACACAGATTATCTAAAAAACAACCATGAGAGAAGCAGAGACAGAAATGGGAAAACTACTTTCAGTGATTAAGTGTAATTTATAGACCAAGCACTTCAGACAAGCAAAACCACCAGTTTCTCAGGCAAGATGAAATACCTTATATTCTCACATAAGATTAATAATTATTATATCACAAAGAAATACTTTTGTTTTCTGAGAATGACCATAATGGATCAGAACCAGTGATTTCAACTGCATCCAGTGCTGCATAGGAACACAGAGTCATTTATGTAAGTTATTTCCTTAATATTGACTGCATTCTTGACGCCTTTGCAATGACTCCATTATTCTCCTCAGGTACACCGTTTCTGAAGATGCACAACATATATCCAGCATGCTTCATTTGTCATCAGTAAATAGGCACCTGCTACAGTCCTTCATGTAAAACACATACTTCCAGTATAATTTTTCTTGTACAGCAGAAGTGAACAATAAGTCATACAAGTATTCTTCTGCTTTCTAAATATGTATACCCCTTGCCTCTTCAGTTTAGTTTAAGAGATTCTGCCCTCTATGTAAAGTTATTTTGATTTATAATTAAGTTGTGTGAGAAAATAATTATGTCACTGTAACAAAACCAGTACCCTTTGTGGCATATCCAGAACTCCAGCCCAGGGTTACATTCAGAGATTCTGAGGTGGCTTTAATTTACAAATATCTTACACAATAGATTTATACCTTTATTCATGTCATGATTTAGGAATGCACTCTCCAATTAGGACTCCCACTGAGACTTTCCAAATCCTGCTGCTGCTTACTCACTCTCTCTCCCTTCCCAACCCGGTGGTGGGCTGGCAAGGAGAACTGGATTCACAAAAGATCACAGTTGAGATTAAAAACAATTTATTGGGAACAGCAATGAGATCAGGAAATTAACAACAACAACAACATTAAAAATAAAAGTGTACAAAAGAGTGAAAGTGATTTACATGTGAAATGCTCACTGCAGAGCCTGACCCAACCACAGCCACAGCACCCTGACTGCTCCCTCCAGCTCTGAGCCAGTGCCTCACTTACTCAAGCAGAAGAAACCCCTCCTCCGGGAAGAGAATCCCTTTCCCCGCCCCCAACAACGATGAGAGAGGATAGAAAATAACCTCCGGGTTCCAGCCCTGCCCCCTCCTGGCTACTGCAAAAATTCATCCTGTCCTAACTGGAACCCGACTATTCAAAAATGTAACAGTTTTAAATCATGTGCCACAAAAACCCTAAAGACAGAAAGAGGCAGAGAAAGTATCACTATTTCCAGTCTACTGCACTTTCTGAGCATAAAGGAAATTTGTTGATGTACTCTGAGGCAGGATTAAACAAAACAGCACAGGAAAGAGGAGGCGGTCAAAAGGATCATGATTCATCTTTGCTATTCCCACATGTCCCCCAACTATTAACTGGTTTTTATTTCCTGTTCCAAATATTTTTTTTAAAAAATAAGCTGGGCTAGGGGAAAACTGCACTTATTTCTTTGAGCAAGATACCGTGTTATCCGATACAACACGTGAGCTACCTAGAGTAAATCAAAGTTCTTACTAATTCATTTCTCAAACACTACTGGCATTTCCTTTTCAGTGAAAGAGATGGTGTGAGAGACTGGAGGAGATTGCTGGCATTAAACGTTTCAGGTGCATGTGTGGGGTAAGCGGCAAGACAAGCCTTGCCCTGGTGTTGTAGATTAAACATTGATATGCTGTTTGGAGAATAGTAATACTTTACATTTACGTCCTGATTTTCAGCCAGAACTGTATTTTTCTTTTGGTGAAACCAAAGCAAAACAAAGTAAATTACTAGCTCTAGACTATGTTGAGCTAATTTACACAAATCCCTAAATGAAATTAATGTTGTGTGACTATAGCAGACTGTGCTTCCAACCCCATGTCAAAATAGGGTGATTTAGGAAAGGATTGTATCTGTAACCCCAAAACTCTCTCCTCTCCAAGTGAAAGTGCATTTAAAAACCAAACATTTCAAATACCAGTAAAGTGGGAGTAATAAAAAAGCCAGGCTCAAGAGCAGACTCTGGTAAAGGTACTAATGTGTTTTAGCCAGAAAAGAAAAAAAGAAAAAAAAAGTTATAAATACAGAGAAAAAAAAATTGCAACATTTTATGGTAGAATAACTGTCCTACTAGTAACTTCTAATTTAGAGAGAAAGGCACAGATCATAAAAGGAGAATTTTGATAATAGAAGCAAATGCTGAAATTTTTTGATATGCTGCCTGGGAAAAAGACTCCAGATAGATCTTCCCAAAACAGCCTTCATTGCCCAAGCTGGTATGACAGAGCACCGCTGCACACACCACAGCAACCAAGGCAAAACCAGACTAACTTGGCACAGAGAGTGGACACACAGTCACCACTGGTGTGCCATCACTGGCAAGGTCCTGTCACCAGAAGACGTATGAACTCTTCTTCGCCTGTGTCATGGATTACCTGTTGTAAGACCCCTATAAAATGACTTTACAATGGTTCCTGAACTTTGGTTTAGATGCATGGGAGAAATACCAACCAGATAGTCTCAGAAGGTCAAAACAAGACAAAACTTTATTAGCAAACTTTAGAAAAATCAGAGAACGTTGGCAAAAGATTTAGTAGCACATCCAGTCAATATAAAATCAGTATGAAAAACCTGGGTATTAACTTGGACCACCCAACTTGTTCATTGTTAAGTTACTTAAAGTGTTCCAAGAAGAGGAAATCAGAAGAAGAAAGTGAGAAAGACAAAAAAGATACAGAAAAGCACATATAACTCTCAGCTCCTGGGTTCCAGTGGTGCCCAGATAGAAACTCCAAGATAGGAATTCCAAGAGCAGGTAGGGTGAAGACATATACCAGCCTCCTGCTTAGCCTTAAACACCCTTTAGCCTTTGTGGACTCTCCTCCCATGTGGGTCATTTGACTGGCCATCTGGCCACTCAGGGGTTGGCTTAAGGCAGAGTGGAGCCCTGTCTCCAGTGTGCCATGGCTGGCAGCTCTGCCAGGCCAGGAGACTGGCTCTAAGGGTGGGGAGTGTGGGGCAGCTCACTGCTTCACCAGGGCAAGGCCTGACCCTTCCCCTACACAGTACAGCCCTGCTGCTATCAGTAAAGAGCCCCTCTAATCACTCCTTGGCTTTTGGTAACAAGCCAAAAAATCTCTATTGCTTAAACAGAAGCTTCTGTGAGAAAACGCTTCAGATTATTTCAACTAATAGTTGGTGTCCAAAGTAGAGTCCATAAATAGGCATCCACATCATCCCTCAGCAGGAGACTCAGCTATACACAGGGCTCTAATACTGTGGCAGACTTCTCTTTGTGGACTGATGAAAGAGACCCAGAAGTAGTTGGTAGTAAATGCAAAGGCACCTTTATTGGCAGGAGTCATTAATATTTCCCAGAAAAATACACAGAGCCATACTGGCTTATGGTCTGGCCACTGCTCAAAGCCCCACCTCAGTACTTACCTCCCAAACCCTAACCACTGCTTTCTGTGAAGGCCTCAAATAATAGTAAGCCAACACTATTTCAGCTCTGGAGGCATTTGATCTCCATAAAGTCTTCTGAATCTCTATCAAAAGGCCTGAGACACAAAGTTTTTATTTTATCAAATGTGGGAGATAAGAAATCCTATTCACTTCTGGTGAGCCACAGAAAGCACTCTGAGAAAGGTTCAGCTAACAGCGAGGTGAAAAACAGGTGCTGTAATGAGAGATCTGGCTGTGTGGCTGGTGAGGCCACCTCAGTGTGAAGCAGTGATTTTCGGGCAGACGCGTGGACACCACATGATGAGAGAGCTGTTTGGGTAAAGGGACGTGTGAGCAGTGGCAGGCATTCAATGAGTGATTGTTTGGGTTAAGAACATAAAAAGGCTTGGTTTGCTGCAATAAACAATCTTCTTTGGAGCAAGTAAGATCTGTGTGTCTTTGTTCCCCACTGCTACAATCAAATTCTCAGGTAAATGGAAGGAGGACAGACAACCACGATTATATTATTATCTTAAAGCTGACTGTGGAAAAACTTAAAGCTTGAGGTAAAGCTGAAGGATCTACAGGATCTAGAGAGGTGCACGATGTGACCTGAGACTGGCCTCCTCATTACTTCCTATAATGAACGGAGGGAGTCAGGTTATCAGGTTATTGTAACTGTTCTTCCCCCTTGCAGGCACTCATGGAACAGCACAACCACATTATTCTTCCCAGTTCTTAAATGGAAAAAGTATGGGAAGACTCTTGGAGATATTAAAGTAATTCAGAAGTTTGCAGCCTTTCAGTAAGCCAGATTGTAAGTCTTGAGACTTTCACTTATTCTAAACAGTGACAGAGAGCACGTCCAGCAGACGGGTCCAGCACGTATTCTCTCCTCAGCATCAGCAAAATAGAAAACCTGTTTGATACTCCTTCCACCCCGAAAAGGAACAGCAGGAGCAGGCTTCCTTAAAGCTTTGTCACCATTTCATCTCAGACATCAAATCTCTGGGTTACATAGATAAACTGGACTAAGCTTTTGAACTTTGGGCTTTGACTTCAGCCATATTACTGGGCACCACATCTTCGGTGACCACATTTTTCAGATACTATCAGCTGTTTACAAATGCTCAATATGTCATCTTTAAAATCTGTGTGTTAGCACTTATTTATGTGTGCATGGTGATGAGGTCTAAAAACAATTGCTCACGCCTAATTGGAAATCAGGCTAAGGATTTTAAAACACGGAGAAAACCACATAATAATGAAGAGTAGGGTTTTACAGAGAGAAATTATATTTGTGGCCATGATTATTAAAGAAAGAAGCCATAAACTGTTATTGCCTAGTAAGACTCCATATTTAAAACAGAAGACAATAGGCACAACAGAAATTATATAAACATGTGGAGGAAAATACTGAAGACTCAGTAAAAAACTGAAAGAGAGACTTGTTTCACCATTGCCCAGCCATTGATAAGATCTGCAGTTGAACACCTGGTGTGATAAGCACCATGACCATCCATTGATAAAGGTCCATCAGAGTGGCAGTGAATGTGCCCTGCTGTTAAAGGGGAGTAAACTGCAGGGCCAGCTAACTGGGTATATCACATATCCCGGGAATATCCTGTGAATACCATGTCCCAAGATGGGGTGGAAAAGAGCTGCCAAAAAGCACCACTTAGCTTCTATATAATGAGTGCACAGCAAGTTTGTCAGAGCTCTCCTCACCAACAGAAAAAAGAAGAAGGATCTCTGCAGTACACTACAGGATTCTCGGTTGTGATTACCACTCTTGCTTTCTGTAATTCTTTGATTTTTCCTGCTTTTCTGTTTTCTTTCTTGCTCTCTTCTTTGACAGTGAGTAAATGTGTATTATCATTTTGACTAAAAACATTTGACCTCCTCTGTGTTCTAATCACATGCTGGGTATATTGGAATCTCACCCCTCCCTGTGTTTGCAGCTTAGGATACATTTCCAGATGGGGATAGACTCACTGTTTATGAAGACACCACAGCTGTGAGCATGAATAACCTGCTCTCAGCAGTGGGGTTGGACTAGATATCTCCAGAAGTCCCCTCCAACCCTAAGGGGTTGATTCTGTGTGAATATTACAACAATTTGTTCTTTCGAAAACATTACACTGAGAATTGATAAAAATAATTTTGAACTTTCTGTGACTTTTTGGCAGTACCACCTATGTAATGAATTAGATTTTTTTTTCATGGACTGCTGCAGTGCTAGAAGATAAATATAAAGCTGTGGGGGAAAAATGTCAAGAGTTACAGTAATAATGCTAAAGAAAATTAAGATTTTCTTTCCACAGAGTAATTGCAATTATGCAAATTATGTTTAAATTGAGATTTTTTTAGTAGTGCTCTTTATTTTCTCTTTCTCCCTACCACATTCTATAGAGCCCTGTGCTTTATGAATATGTTCCCTCCTGATCTCTCCTTCACTGCACATTTGAATACTGTAAAGACAGCACTCCAGATAAAAGACAGAAATATGGAGGCAGAAAAGCCAGTTTATAGAGCAGGATGCCATTTCACCAAAGGGCCATCTAGTGGGGAGAAACAAAAACTTAAATTTTCCTTGTATGATAGCTTTTTGACTAATGCTAAACCTTTATGAGGTGTTATATATACTCTAAGCAAATACACTTCTTGAAGAGGGTAAAATCTTGTTTGTTCATGGTGATAGATTCAGGAGCAAAAAGTCAACAGTGCCAAATTTTTTTGCTGTGCTTTTCTTGACCTTATTTTGGAAGGAAGAATTACGGTTCTGTAGGGAGTGATTAGAATACACTCAATGAATGAGCTTTAAGTCAATGTTTTAAATACCTGAAATTCTTCTTTTTGTTGCCTTTTCTTCACCCCTTTGATAATGCTTAAAGAACAGAAGAGACAGTATCTTACTTTACCTGAGTTATAACAACTCAGAAGCTTGACAGTGATCTCATTAATACGCCTTTTTTACCCAGCCACATCAACATAATCCAACAGTGGCTAACACAGAAATCTTGGTATATTGTGCATCAGCTGTTTGCAACAGTAAATTTAGTCCTGGTATTCTACTGAAAAAACAAATTTTGGCCATGATTTTACAGTTGAATTTGTAAATTCTGATTCTAATGTGTTTACCCTAAGCTGAATGCAAAACTGCAATTAATAAGGTGCTCATTAATGCAGCTCTTCAAGTTCTGCTATACAAATGTGAGGGATGATAGACACAAAAGTTAAGTCTCAGGGGTCTAACAATCCTCAAAATGCAAGGAAAGAGCCTGATAGTTTTATTGGAAAGACTTATTTTAAATAAGAGGAACCTTGAGATGCAGGAGCCTGGAAGAACAGTGGAAAGAAAACAAGACATACCAGCTAGTATAAAAATTCTGCATGTGGGTAAGGATGAAAGAAACAGACAGAGACACCAGAAAGGGAATGTGGAAAGACTGAGCTTAGCAAAACATCTGAATCATTGAGATAATCTATAATCATTGCTTATCTAAATCATACAAACACATTTTTGTTGTCCACTCATTATCAATAAGAGGCTCATCAAAATAATACAGTATTCTGTTTTGAAAGTTAAAACTAGCCTGAAAATTTATTTTTCAATAAAATGCCTAGAAAGCTGTCAGTAATTGATATGCTGGGAATGGATATGAAGCCGTATTGCTGGAGTTAGTCATCAAAAAATTCAGTTACAGCTCTGAAATACATTTTCTTGGATGTAGCATAAGTAAAAATTATTTATATTTTAGTGTATGTAGAATGTAATTTTCATTTTCTTCTTGCAAATATTACAATAATTATAAACATGCTTTTGCACAAAGGACAAGACTGACTATTCAAGATTACCTCCACACTAGGCTAGGACACTCTGCATCAAACTCTGCATTTAGATTCAGATTTACTGTCTCTGGAAGTTTTCCAATCCCGTGTTCACAAGATATTGAGATTTTTGAACTCTTAATATGTCATGCACCTAAACAAACAGCCTGTTGTTTCTCTCTTAGACTCCCTGCTATTAACAACATCTTTAGATCAAACACAGAAAAAATTAATTTTCTATTTCAAAATTCATGCGATTACACCTGGACTGCTAATGTTTTTGGTTCAGAAATCACAAGAGACTCCTTGGAAATTCCTGGAATTTCCCTACTCACACACACCACAGATAGCTTTTATATGGAATTGACTGGGCCTAGTCAAGCAGACTGCTGAGCAGCGGACTACAGAAATGTTTTTGCTGTTGGTATTTGCTGTCCAAATAATGCTCCTTTGAAAAAACTAATCCAAACTTTTTGATATTTGTTTTAGATTTCAGTGATTTAACTCAATAGCAAGTTGCTATGGGAAAAAAAACCCCCACATTTTCCTGGGCACACTATTTGTAAAGAGCAACTGCACAGAGAGAAGGCTACATGTTGCTTCCATATCCTGAGGTCCACAGAGCTCAGATGGCCTAAGAACAAACCCTGGATTGCTTGCTGTCAAGTAATCGATCATTAGGAATATGACCTGGAAAGAAAGCTCAGCTAAACCAGCAAGTTTAGTAGTATGTGAGATCTGGCTGGCATTCTTTATATGAATTGAATATTTAAAGAAAGTCATCTTGTAACACTTTGAGACTGAAAAAAATGGTCAAAAGAACAATGAATATTCAAAATCAAAACGAACAATTCCATGATCATGATCATTGCCTCTGTTTCTTTAGCTCAGAAGAAATCCTACCATGTCTACAGCAGGAAAGATTACATGATGTTCCAAAGACAGTGGATATATAAATACGTTTCAAACAGCAGGTACAGTCATCCAAGAAATCTATCAAATTAATAAATTGAAGAAAGAAAGAAAACAAGCCGTTGAAACCCACTCCTTTTTTACATAATTCCCCTGGATAAATGCTCAAACTCTGCTCTTGGATAATAATATAGTGCAGAAAAAACAGTTTGGCATTTGAGGAAAAACAATGTAATACAGAAGAAAACAGCAGCATCTAGAAAATAACCCTGCAAATATTCTGTTGATACAGTGGACAAGGAATGATGAGTGAACTAAGAATTTTAGAGTGTCTTTTGAGAAAATCTTGAGAACAGCCTGAAAATGCTCCACTGCCTATTTTCTTTCTATGCTTACTTTACCAAAATCAGAAAAAAAAGCCTCAAAACCAAATAAATTTAAAAACAACCAAACAATCCAACCCAAAAAAACCCCAAAAACAAACAAAAAACCAAGAAAAACATATTGCATCCAAAAAACCCCCCACAAAACACCAAAAAAGCCCCCAAAAATCCCCAACAGACACACACACACACACACAAAAACCCACACAAAGAAAAAACAAATAAAAACAAACAACCACAAACCAAACCCCACCCCTTTTAATTTATTAGGATTTACTGAAATTTTGGAAAAGATCTAAATTGAGCCAGGTAGTGAAGATGCGGCGCTATTGTGAATATCCAAAAATCAGACCAAAAGGTAATTTGTAACAATGTTATTTTAATGTCTGCCCTCTACAATAGTCTGCTGTACATTCATTTTAAATATGCTTCAGCATGCTTATTTCTCAGAAGTAAAAATGCACATATTTATGTTGGAATACAGTAAATCACACTCTGACTGAAAACTGTGATATACTGCAGACTACAACATCAGAAAGAAAAAGAGTAGCTCAAAGGCATTGATTTAATCAAATGTCTATTTTTTTTTCCAGAAAAACAAGTATTTGTTGCTTAGGGAAAGGGTTTGCCTGTGCACTGCATGTATGTATCTGTTACTTCACAATAAAAGATGTAGATAAAGCTACCAGCTTGTGTTCAGCCACTTTAAGTGAATTTTCTTCTAGAATTGAATAATAAGACTTGCTGACTCGAACTAATAATGAATGGAGCTGCTTTAGAATGAAAAAGGAAAGCAAAATGTTGTTAAAATTAAACACAAAATCAATGTGATTACTGCAGTGTTGGAATGACAGCTGAAAAAATAAATGGCATGAAATACAAACATTTGTCATTCTTTGGGAATGACTAACGGCCACTGAGCACTCATGACACAGGAAACACACTGGGTCACAGATGATACTATTTATACTAAATCTTGCAACTAGAGAAGAAAAAAAACCCAGCTGAGATATACCTAATATAAGATAAAAAAATAAGCATCCAACAGAATTTATCTGCTTTCCTAAAGAAACAAATACGCAAAGTATTTTAACCAGTCACCACATAACATGCATTTCCCCAATGTGCCTTTTTCCCCTCATCACCTCCTAACTTGCATACTGCCTATTAAAAAACTTTAAAGTACCAAGATGAACAGATTTACAAATGCCAGATGAGGAGGGCTGGGAAACCTGCAGCTGACAGCAAACTAACAAATCATTGCTGTTTAACAATTCAGAGTGGATATTGGACATTAAGCAAATGAGTGAATGAGACAGACTCCAGAATAAGGAAAAAGGGACACCCAACAGCACTTAGCCTGAAAAGCTGCAAAAGAGTTGGCATTCAACCCATGATGCATCCCTGCTCAAAGGGGATGCTTTTGAACACGGAATTATTTTCTATTGAGAAAACAGGAAATTGTAAAGAGAATTGAAGACCATCTCTCCCTTCCTAAATTCCTGATCCTTTTGCATCATTTTCAGAACTGCCAGGGATCCATGCAGGATGGCATCAGTTTCAAAGGTTTGCTGGCACAGGCTGCCCACAGATGCAGAAGCACCATGCCATCTCCTGCTTCTCCAGCTCCACTACTGCTGTTCTGAGGGCAGGTGTTGTACAGCGCATCATCCCTAACAAGGTGCAGACTGTTTAGGATAATCTATTTTATTCACATAGGCTTTTTCAGCAGAGAAGACAAATTGGCCCTCCATAGTTAAAAAGATGGCTTCTTCCAAAATTTTAAGCTCATTGCTTGTTTTTGTGATAGTCAGACAAGCAACACTGAAAGAATTCAATGACAGCTCTCTTCTACAACTTTCAGTAGTCTTTGTATTATTTATTGTCTAGTAAATAAAGTTGAAATGCTTTTCAGCCTTGGTTGCAAACTCAGTACCCAGCTGCAGTCCGACAACATCAGAGAATAAAGCTGCCATTGTAAAATATCTTTTTTTCTCCTTTGTGACTGCTTTCCGTAGATTTCATTATTTCTCCTGGATCTGCACTTTGTCATATCTGGGGCACAGCAACACTAAGAAAACAGGGAGAAAGGATGTGAAATTTTTATCACAGAAACAACTGGCTAGGAGGTGATACCATATTCAAGCTTTTCCCAAAGAAAACATGGAAGAGAGCAGGTGTCATTCTAGAAAGCTGTGCTATTCTAGTCTGACAGTTGGGGATTAAATATATAGGCACTCGAGGTGTTTAGACTTTGTGGCACAACAATTATGTGAGAGGCTCTAATAAGAAACTCCACTGGATTAAAACAGCTTTTTGAAAAGGGCCGGCTTTTGTATGATACTTAAAAATAGCCTTTGCTATTTTAGCACAGTTCTTTGCTATCAGAGGGAAGGATGGCTCATGCACAGCACGGGGTGGACGTGTGCCTGGGCAAGAGAAATGAGCACATTAGGGTCAAACTGTTATACCAACTTCTCAAAATATTTCTCAGGCTTTTAGAGAATGGAGGTGCAGAAGTTTCCACAAGTGTTTGTTCCAAGTAACATTCAATGCCTTTTCCTTCCCTGAACTTGCCCACTCTTATGCTGGACCTTCATAAACTTCAAGAATGCACACCACTGGTAGTGGTTCAAGTATTTCCCCCCCAGGTTCGTTCAGAGTTTTTACGCAAACACCATCCAGTCCTGGTAATTTGTTATTATTCATTTTTAAAAATTGTTTTCTGTAGCTTCTTTTACTAAAACTCAATTTGAAGCAGACAAACCCTATGGAAACCTCACCAAGGTCTTCCATAAGGAATACACATACAAGAAATTACAATTACATCTTAAATCCAAGATCCATGGGTAGATTGTTCTGAGTTCCTAGTACCGTACACTGAAATTTGAAAACTAGTTATTACCAATTTTTTGAAAATTTTAGAATTTTAAAGCAGTCAAATCAACAATGAGAAGACAAATGACAATTTACATTGTGCTTAAAATAAATCTGTTAGGCTGCTGCTAAAAGAAAAAGGATATAAAAATAACTATGCAAGAAGAAAGAAGTAAAAGAGCATATTATATATATACACTAAAAGATTAATTGTAAACTATCATAAAATTTTGTACTAGAGATGACGTTTAACCTATTTATAAATCTAGATCAAAATGAGGGAAGGTAGAAATGCCCAGTTTGGAGATGACAGAATTACGTAAATATTTGATGTCAAACTTCTGAGGAATATGATGAAGTTAATTGAATTACTAACACTAGTACCATTGTATAAGCCTAATAATTTCACCTAAAGCACCGAATCCAAATTAAAAAAATAAAAATAAAAAAGCAGATTCAGAAAAGCAGACATGATATTTGAAATAATGAAAACTATGTGAGGAAAATTAAGACAATGAGCAACAAAAAATACTAGGACATTTTAATTTACACAGAAGATAAATGAATTTAATCAAGATAATCAAAATAATGAAGGGTATGGAGACAGTAAATTGAGATTCTTAATTACTCTCATAAGACTGTAGAGAGAAATTTTCCAAGAACTTGAAAGGCAGAAATAAAGTTGATAAAAGTAAATTATTTTTTTCCATACAGTGGAAAACTTACCAGTGGACCTTGCTGACAAAGCAGCATTAATAAGAAGAACTTAATAAAACTAACAGCAGAATTAAATACATATACCATATGAAATAAAAATAAAAATACCTTTTGGAACTCAAACACAAGTTTGAGTCAGAATACAGGGCAAAACTTACTATGAAAATTAAGTATAAACAATATATACATGAGGATCTTAAAGGTCCCCTCTAAGCTAAATTATTCTATATCATTCTATGAGTTGAAACCTTTCCTATTTACTATTTGTGGCACTTGCATTTTTATTAAAACATTTCAAAGGAGTAGTAGCAGAACAAGAAATCAGCAGACAGAATCATGGAATTTATGACATTTTAGCCTAGAAAAAAAGTACTGAGAAGTACTGTCCACTTCTTTCTAAAAAGGATTGTACTGATATGAAAGCACCTCAACCATATAGTAAAAATAAACTTCCTCTGAACTTTCTGAACAAACAGGGTCACATAAGTGTTTTCCAGCAACAGCACTGATTTCTTTTAGAAGGAAAAAATCTCTTGCAAATACACTTCTAGCTGATCATTCCCGTCCTAGGTGAATAAATGTGTGATTTTTATTGTATGTTTTTTTTCTGGTTATGAAAACTGAGACTAAGAGAATGGCTGGCATGCCCATGGTTTGAACACTAATCACTTGCACCAATCCCCATGTCATAAGGCCTATTTTATGTTCTCTTCAGCTGAATCCTGCCAATCCACACTTGGAAATAGATTCATTTTTACTACACAGTTCTATAATAGCATGCGCAAAACCAAACATGTCAGAAGAGCTCTGGTGTTCTCAGGGTAGAGAGGAAATATGAATACCTAAATATCTTCAACCCTATCTCAAACTGAAAATCACATGAGAACCTTTGTTTTACAGATCAAAATACAGCAGTGGGGAGGGTGGGAGTGGTGATGGTCTGGGGGTATTTGGGCTTGCTTACTTTTTAGTAGAAATCAGCTAACTACCAGTCAGTACCTCTATACTGCGCAGTAATTTCTTTCTCTTCCTGACATACTGGGCTTCAATCTCACTTGGACTCCAAGCTCTGGAGTCTCCTGGCACTCCTGAGCACACGGCTCCCACAGGGCACCCAACTGCACTGCCTTGGCCCCAAAATCTTACTACCTTTGTTTTGACTTTAATGCTCTTGATTCCTGTGCAGCTGAAAATACTACTGTGGTGGAAAATATTAATGTAGTGCTACAAGGGAGAGAAAGCAAGAGAATTCACTAACAAGCCTTACTCAAAACCAAGGGAGCACGGATGTGTGTAGTATGCAAAGCATTTCCCTGGAAGATACCCTGTTGTGTTATGATAATACAAAGGAAATGTAGGGAAAATCGTGTGACTCCTGGAGATAGCCCAACCAGATCTATCTTTGAGATTGCTCCCCACCACAGAGAGATGGCTGAAGCTCTTTAGTAGCAGCTTTATTGATATTAATATGTTATATTATTAGTATTAATAAATAATGACCATCATTAAGACTTTTTGTTGTTTTCCCTAGGAAGGGGAGGGGGCACCTGTCAGAGCAGAGCCTGCTGGGTCCCAGCATCCAGCATACCTTGAAACAGGGGGCAGAAAAACAATTATCTGCTCCAGAGAAGGTGATTCCAGCGTCAGAAGGGTTGAGATCTGCTCAGTGGTGAGAGGCTATTAACTGTAACACCCTTCTGCCTGGTCATGTGTTTCCAACTCTTTTTATATTCCATTTCCATTGTATAAATCCCCTGGCTGATTTCAGTGGCAGAGTTGCACTCAGCTTTCCCCTCCCCACCGTGACTAATCTTATAGAGCACAACAGAAGGTTTGTTTTTTGCAGCACTGTGTTTTAATCTCATCCACACCACATTCAATTTTCCTTGCAGTTACTACTTTCAATCACATTTTAAAAACCTCAGCCACCAATGAAGAGATTTAAATAAGCACCTCAACCTGTAAAACAACTAAATGCTGTGAAGTATATGTAGTTTATAGTGGAGATAATTTAGTGTATATAATCCAAGTTTAAATTTTCTTGTAGAGCATAAGAGTAGGATAAATTATTTGTGGGAAAGAGTAGAGAAATAGAAGAAAATACAGCTTTCCTAAGCACAAACATTTTTCAGTGTCATAAGAGCAGGTAACGTGTCTAGTATATCGTACTTTTTAACCTTGTGTCAGAGCTCTGGCTATGCTCCTGCCTTGTGTCCTTACACGATTTGTTGGAATACTGTTCTGAACAGCAATATTGAGAGTGACCTGAAGAAAAGTATAGTGCCTGGGTTTTATCAGCATTTCCAAAAGGAAAGAATACTTCAGGAAGGTCAAGGTAGTACAGCAGTGCTGGTGTGCTCCCTGTCCCTGACTAACTCCCCTCTATGATGGGAGAAGTAAACCAGGATATTATATGACCATGATTGTAACTGTGTTATGAAATTAAAGTTTCATCCCTGATGAAATATATCCTTTCTGACTCCCTGGAAGCCATTATAGACATCATCCCTACAAATTACCTTATTCAAAATGTCAAGGAACATTGAAATAAGAATATGGTGTAGGATGCCACTGACTGCAGGTTCTTTTATTTTAGTGTTTTTTAAAAGGTAATACTAATTTTCCTGAATGTTTTTCATGTTGAGATTATGAAAAATTAATTCCTCCAAGCCTACAACCCTAATTTATTCTCTAAATTGTATAACTACTCTGATCTGGTAAGCCAGAAAAAAAATCCAGTTTTGTTCTACATACCCCATCAAACCTTGTATATTGTTCTACTTTTCCTTGTACTGTAATGCTTTTAAAAGCCTATGGTATTTTGACAAACTCAATAGTGTCCATCTGCAGTGACACCCTTAATTCCTCATCAAAGCATTATTTTCAAATTACAAAATTTGCTGAAGTTTCCCTGTATTAATCTCCCATCAGGCTCCCACGGAGGGGTGTGCTGTCCTTTGACCAGATTCAAAGATGCCATGTCAAACAGCTGTGGTACTATGGTGTTTCTCACCAAATTCTTTTGGGGAGAGTCAAGAGTGTGAAGTGCTGCTTTTCAATCTGCCAGTTCGTGATTGAGTCTTTTTGGCATTATGGTAGCTCCAAAAAGTCTAAATGGTATCACAGGAAAACACAGCCAAAGTTCAAACTGCTGCACTTTTCTTTCAGTCTCAAAGACAAAGAAACTCCAATGTTCAATAAACAGACAACATTTCATGGGGGGAAAAAAAATCTTTAGGGGAATGGTATTGCTGTATTTATGCATTAAGACTTCAACATTCAGCATGAAGTTTTTCTTTCTAAAAACACCACGGTGTTAAAAGTCATTTTCTTCTGAATCAATATATCGTGAGGTAGATGAGTGAAAAGTGTTACACAATGTAAGATCTGCTTGAAACAACTATTTAGTAACAAACTGACTCTTGGTCTATAACATTACAGTACGTAATTTCTGATAATGCAGCTTCAAGCATTTCCTGAACAGACTAAAGAATCTTAATCTTTAATAGCTTATACAGAAACCACAACTATTACTATGCGAACCATTCTTCTATCAAAATGCAGGGGTGTGTATTATACTTCAGAAAAATAGCTGAGTAAACTGTTTCTTGATCTTCATTATATGCTGTGTATTGATCTAAAATATTCAGGCAGCATTTGTTCTTTGAGAGTGGGAAGGAAAGCAGTTCTATGAATACAGAAAATACAAAAGAAGATGCTTTGGTGTACACAAACATATGCTAAAATTTCAAATTCCCTACTATTTAAAAAAACCCCAACTATAAATCAGCCTTCTACTCAACAGTGGAGAAGGCATTACAAAGAATTTGCATCTACTCTTCTCCTGTTGGTATTTAAAATTTTAATAAAACAGTGAATTAAGGTCAACAAATGGCTTTTCCATAGTTAGTTTTGGAAGGCACTGGCTAATATGTTGAGGGTAGGAGGAATTGTACTATTTTTTGTGTAAAATAATAAAAAAGCACATTTGCTGAGCAACTGATCTTAAATTACTGTTTCTGATAGCAAGAAAGCTTCAGATGAGCGATGCCATTCTGACTTATTTACACTACTAAAGACTACCCAAAAGCAAATTTCAATAGAATGCTTTTCTCTCAGGGCTGTTACTCTGGCATTAGAGTATCTACGACATCACATAAAGAAGTGATATCCATTTTGTATTTCTAAAGCTGTTAGCCCTCAGAACAAAAACAGTTTGCTAGGAAAAAATCTGTTCTTCCAATCCTGGACTTTGTTACCTTAGCACTTGAACAGGTCAAGAAAATATTAAAAAAAGAAAGGAAATGGGAGAAAGAGAAAGAAGAAAGAAACAATGCTTAAATATTTATTAGTAATTTTTCTTACATATTTTTGATATGTATTAAAATAATCCATATACATTTCTCAGCTCAATTACTTATAAATAACTTATCTTCAGAATCAAGTAAATCTGTCAGCTGTGGAAGTTTATTTTTCCACATGCTATCTTGAGATAAGCAGGTCTGTAATATTACATTTCCACTGACATAATTGTGCATGAATTCTGATCTGATTTAGTATTACATAGTGCAAAAGGTGACACATTTTCTTTAATACAGCCCATTAGAAAAGGAAAAGTATTTCCAGTGTATGAAATCTAAAGAGTTTGATTGAAAGACTCTGGGACTTGGGGGTCAACTCAGTGGAAAAGTAACTTGCTCAACTACCCCAGGCACTAAGCACTGTGACAAGCAAACTTAATACCCCAATGCATTTACTGAGACAATCAATAAAAAAACACTGCACTATCAGACTGCTACAGCTGTACATTAACCTATCATTTTACCTCAATCGCTCCTAAACCAGTAAAACATGCATTTGCTGATCATGCAGATAACACAGATATCTCACTGGTCCTTAAGTCACATTTAATACCAAGTCAGAGTCCTAAAACAACCATTTATTGCTTTTCCATATGCTATAAATTCTCATTTTCAAGTCTATCTAAATTGTACACTGAAGACTCCATTCAAAGATCTACTGAGGTGGTGAAGCAAACTGCTCTGAGATTTAGGGTACTCTGCACATTCCTAGATGGATCCTTAACTCACACCTGTTACCCCAGGACACTGGGGCTTTGTGGCTTCTCCCTGCCTTCTCCTGATGCAGGCCTTTGGAGCTCTTCTAGCAGTTACCAGTAAACACACTGAATTCATATCACAGAACAAAGCAGAAACAGAATGAAGCAATGCACTATGTCTCCACAAGCTTTATACTAAATTTTCTTCTTAATCCGTGGATTACACATGAGTAGGGGCAGACTCTGCTTTGTACCAGGCTGTGATGTGTCCTAGATGCTGCTGCACACCACCAACTTTTTAATTCCATACCACACTGATCCAGGATGAGCTTTGTTCTTAAATATTTTGGGCATGGGTTCTTCTTTCATTTTGCCAGGATTATATTTTGCCTAGGTGATCAGTCCTGTAACTTCATCGCTGATCCACACATCAACATTAAGTAAAAAATATAAAATTTTCCACTGACACACAGACATTTAAATCTTTAAACAAAATCCATGCCTATTGTTTGCAAAAGCTTGCAGGATTTTTTTTCTGTATTCCTGTACTTTTTTCCATGAAGCACAGACTATAGTGCACCATCCATTCGGCACAGACCCTCTTCTCTCACAGCATCACCTCTGCCACTCATTCATTCTCATTCACATACACTGAGTCAACCACATGCTCCACCAGGAACTGGGTCCGTGTAGCACTTACCTCATGCTGGCTTATCTCAAACATCACTTTTGTCTATGAGGCTTCCAAAGTCGTATCTTACTGTAATGGGTTTTGGAAGCAAGTGAGCTACAGAGGTGGTTTCTATGAGAAGCTCCTGGAAGCTTCTCCTGCGTCTGGCAGAGCCAATGCCAGCCAGGATGGACCCACCTCTGGCCATGGCTGAGCCCACCAGCAGTGATAATAATGCCTCTGTTATAACATATTTAAGAAGGAAGTATAAGAAGTTATTGCATAGATGTTACTGTGGCCTGTGGAAAATGAAGTGAAAATACGTGAGACGAACAACTCTACAGACACCAAAATCAGTGGAGAAGGAGGGGGAGAAGCTGCTTCAGGTGCCAGAGATGAGATTTGTCTGCAGCCCATGATGAAGACCGTGGTGAAGCAGCTGTGCCCCTCCAGCCCATGGAGATCCATGGGGATGCCACACCTACAGCCGGTGAAGGAGACCCAGACTGGAGAGGGATGCCTGAGAGAAGGCTGTGACCCTGTGGGAAACACATGGTGGAGCAGGGTCCTGGCAGGGACCTGCAGATCCGCGAAGAGGGGAGACCTTGCTGGAGCAGGTTTCCTGGTAGGACTTGGTAACCCTGCAGGAGACCCACACTGGAGCAGGCTGTGCCTGAAGAACTGGACTCTGGAGAAGAGTGACCCACCTTGCAGCAATTTTGAAACTTTGCTGCCAATGGGATGGACTCAGGGGAGAGGAATTTGTTGAGACTGTCTCCTGTGGGAGGGACCCCATGCTGGAGCAGGACAAGGACTCTTCTTCCTGAGAGCAGTAGCAGGAACAAACTGTGATGAACTGATGGGAATCACCACTCCCCAAAGTGGAGGAGGTGGAGTTTGGGATCGAGAGAGGAGTGGAGATGGTTTTAAGATTTATTCTACTTCTCACTATTCTGCTCTGATTTTGTTAGTAATAAATTACATTAGTATTCTCCAGTTGAGTCTCTTTTTCCTGTGATGGTAATTGGTGAGTCTCCCTGTCCTTATCTTAACCTATGAACCCTTTGTTTTATTTTCTCTCCCTAGTTCAGCTGCAGAGGGGAGTAATAGAACATGTTTACACATTTACATGTTACCGTCTCTGCTTCCTGTGGGCCTCAGAAGATTTGTTGTGTATTATGGGCTCTACACTTAGCTATGGAAAATGCTCAAAAGGCATCTCTCCAAAGGTGTTTGGGGCTGTCCTTTGAAAGAGTTAAAAACGGAGTAATGATTAAACATGAAGAAACACTCAGGTGGCTGACAAATCAGGGACTACACGGCTTGCTTAGAGTTGCGAGTGGTTCATGATAGTAGTTTTAACAGAACTCAGGTCTCGTGATTCTGCATGAAACTACTTCAAAGAAATTCAGTTAGAGCATGAAGAATGGGTATGGTCCATTCTCTCAGCTTTTGAAACAATGTGGAGTTTAAGTGTAAAGCCACCTCTACTTGTAGGAAGGTTTCAAAGCAAACCCAGCAGTAAAGGGCTTTGCTTGTTTCCTTTAACACTCATTATTTCTCTCCCAAGTCATGGAGAAGACCATACAGATATTTTAAATTACACCTTAAAGTTACTTTTTGAGGACCTAGGTGTAAACAGCCCTTTACTTGGCCTCTAAGGATTTAAATCTGCTTAAGAAATTAAGACATTAAGAAATAATATTAAGTGTAGAGGGAAAAGTATGTCACATTTTTAAATAGCTAGCATAATTTAGACATATTCTTTATTTGATTTAGTAACTTCTTGAATTATACTTAGATTGCTTCATAAATGAGGACCATCACCCCCACAGGTGAACAACACCATGGACAAGGATAAGTATAATTCATTCAACAGTTTATAGAAAGTCCTGGGGTAATCCATAAAGTTATTACATTGCCACATCTTTCTGTGCTCAAAGCTTGTTCCTGTATCTTTAAGACTCTACAAACCAGAACCTTGTGAGTGAGGGGTGCTTTTAGGGGCGTTCTTAAAATTCCCCCTCCCAGGAAGCTTCCTGCCTTTTGCCGTGTGCTGTTTGGCCTTTGCTTAGGCAGAGGTTTTGTTTCTGTTTTAAGGCTCTCTTTTCATTTTTTGTTTGTTTGTTTGTTTTTGTTTGTTTGTTTGTTTTTGTTTGTTTGGGTTTTTTTCCTTTTTTGTCATCTTGGAGAGGCTGCCTTGGGGTGTTTTCCTCAGATGCCCACCTGTTGCTGCTGCAGCCCAAGCTGCCCCCACACACAGGCAGTGCCTGGCCCAGGAAAGCATAGCACGAATCAGCTCAGCCCAGCTCAGCCTGGCCCAGCCCAGCCTGGCTCAGCCCAGCCCAGCCCAGCCCAGCCCAGCTCAACCCAGCCGCCTTGTTTTGCCTGTCCTCCCATGTCCCACCACAAGAATGTGAAGTCCCTCCCCAAGTTCTATCCCCTTGACCCAGAGAACACCTGCTGGGGCTCCAGCTGTCCAGGAGATGAGCAGAGCAGGGAGGGGCAGGAGAAAGGCTGTCACCACCTTTCCTTTGCCCTTCGAACCATGCACTCAACTGAGGAGCACCATCTCGGAGGGGACAGATGTCCCCAGCGTTTCTGGGCGTCTCTTGGTTCTCAAGATAGAGCAATTTTGCTGTTATTTGCCTGTTGCGGTGACGCTATTTAGTAATCTGCTAAAGAAGTTTTTTCACTTCTCTCTATTTGCGTTTGAACCTTTTTGGTGGAAAGGATCTGGTTAAACCTATAAAGGAGACAACTCATTCCAGAGTATTCTTTGAATTGTCTCAAACGAAGACATAGACCCCTAGAGATTATTGCATGCACACACACACACACACAAAACCCCTCCTCAAATGCTGAACTTCAGATACAAATCCCAGGTTCATTAATGATTCTCATGATCTCATTAATTCTTATTTTATTTCACTGATTTTGATAGTATTTCAAGACTGTACCAGGACAAAGAAACCTGATCTCATTAAAACTAAACCTCTCAGAAGGCTGTCCAAGTATCTGTTTTCAAAGATGTGTGTGTTAATGATGAAGCCTCTATGATGTCCCACTACAGGTCAGGATGAAAACTGCTTTTTTTGTGAAAGTTGATATGCTCGGGCTCCACATGATCCAAGGTGTTTCCAAGCAAAACTAACTTCATGGCTGTGACTTGGGTGAGATCCAATGATCAAAACCAGCTGATTTTCCAGATTACAGGCTGAAGCAGTCTACACCATCAACCCAAATATAATGTACAATTTTTGTAAAAATTACACATCTCTTCCAACATCTCTACATGAAAAACTAAACTGAGCTGAAACCAGACTGTACTGAGAAGTATGACATCTGAGCCATGTACTGTGGATTGCCGTGTTGTAGAGATTTTTTCTAAGTAAACACAATCTTATGAGCTAAGCTTTGAGAGGATAACAACTTCAAACTTTGCTACAGTTTTCACTGGAAGCTGCTGTTGGATTTTTATTTACAGTTGGTATTTAGATGCCATGTTCAGGTAGAATTTAATGATGGACTCAAGCTATAGGTGGACCAATAGATCTACTTGTTCTGGAATTTTAACTCCACTCACTCTCTATTTCCTTGTATAATTTCCCCACCAATTATTTTCTAGACAATAACTGCCACTGTAATAGATCACAATCTTCTCTTTTATAGAATATAAGAATGTAGGCTACATTGGAGCTATCTTTCCTCTTCCTCATGATCTATTCTCAGTAAAAATGCAGGGCATGCTTCTGAGACAGGTTACAAACGCGTCTTGGCATGAGAACAAAGTTAGTACCTCTCAGCAGCAATGATTAAAAGCTTTAAAACATATTTTAATTTGACTCAATTATAATTCATTACAAAAGCTTCTAGTTATCTTGAAGTATCACTGCTTGAGAACTGCAAAGAATTTTTCAAATAATAAAGGGCTAAAGTGAGTGTAGCCAAATATGCAAATGCTTTGAATAGTTTTTCTTAATAAAATGTTAATGTAAATGTTATACAAAATAGTATTCATAACAAGCATCTTCCTTTATGGCAGGAATGGCTTTATGCCTGCAGTGGTAGCAGTTCTCACCTGATTCTGTGGTGTGCTGAGGGCTTCCAGCAAAATACTGACCTGAAAATCTTTCAGATTATCTGAAATCTTACCTGAAGCTTGTTAAAAGATCAAAGCTGTGTGAGAGGCATATGTGAACTAAATCTTAGATACACAGACAAATCTTAGATACATAGATTATGGATATTGACTGCTACATTATTATAACATAGCTGTGTAAAAATCCTTTTGATAGCTTATTGATGACTCGACTTCATGTAATTTAACTGACCCTTATTTGCTAAAATATTGCTTAAGCCAGTATTTGGAAAGGAGCCAAAAGAAAAAACAAAGAGGGAAATCAGATTAAACTGTAAATCTGTGGTTGGCAAAGGTTTAGCAAGCGTTACAGAACATATGGAATGCAGAATCCAGTGCTATTTCTTGGAAAAAGTAGTATTAAATGAAGGACAAGTGCTTGAGCCAAACAAACTACATCTTTTTCAATTCCTAAATACATACAAGTCCATGAAGAAGAATCAGGAAAAAAGTGTTCCACTGCTAAGCACCACTTTGTAAGCAATACAAGTAGCATACCTGCTGCTTTAGTTTATTATTAATATTGCAAGTGAAGATGAAAGTTAAGACTCTCCAGTAAAAAAACCATGTCCCGTGGCCTTAAATTAACAGTCCTGTCTTGACTGCAGCAGAGGGTGAAAAAAATTACTAAAATCCAGGAGATTAGAATGAGACACAGTAAGTGCAAATCTGTCTTGACAGACTCCTCTCAGTATTACACACCACTATTAACAAAATTCTTTACATTAACTAATTTCAGATAATTCAGCATTCATCATCCTCAGTTTACCACTTCTGTAACTCTGCAATTTAGGGACCCCGAGCAGTGTCCCTCTATGACACACAACCTACATCAGTGCGTGCCCACACTGAGGTTGTCACATAGCCAGAAAGTCACTGATATCCAAGTCAGTTCTAAAGAAAGACACTTTTCATAATCACCCAACAATCTGATAAGTGAAAACATATGGACAGGTTTAGGTAAAGCCTGCAAAGTGCTCCAGTTCCATGCCATGTAATACCCTATTCATCGTTAAGTCCAAAGGTTACAGGACTAATAACTTCCTTGTGGTCATCAGGGAGCAGGGACACTGGCCATGGTCAAACAGCTGGGGCATATTTTACATATTTGCAGCATATGCTTCAGTTTTAATGAAAGTAAGAGTTTGGCACATTTATTAATCTTGTAACTTTCTTTGCATAAAGAGACCTATTTTCCTGAGTTTTCTATTATACCACATGAGAAACAAAGAAAAAATAATAAAAGCCAGAAGCCACTACCAGCTGGTGTTACAAAACATGTACTTGTTTTCTCACAAAAATTCATTTTGCACATAGCTTTAAGAAAACACACATGAACTACAGTAACACAAACCTGCACACTTCCAGTTAGACAAAAAATATAAGAGTAGTTAAGAGAGTATGTCTAGTGCACCAGAAAGGAAAAACAGCCTACTAGCTTCTAACTCAGTCCCAACCATGTGCTTATTATTTACAGTTTTACCTACTGTAAAATAACACTCACTGCAAACATACTGAATAAACAAAATAGTCCATACATGCTTGTTTTAAAAAGTGTACTTTTTTTCCAATTCAAACAGCATATTTAATCCTGAGAGCTCAAAACATTTGCAATGAGACAGCTTTGAATTTATAAAAATCAACCTTAACACTTTCTGTATAGAAAAACAGCTCTTAAATATTCAATAAAAGGGCTCACGGAATGCACACGGTAATGTCAGTACTCACTTTAATTCAACCTTGGTAACTAGATCTAGAAAAATGTTTGAACTCTGGTGTCAGTTTGAGAAAGCTGAATATTAGATCACAACACTGAAACCTAGAGTGATATTTCTAATTAGGGACACTTGCTCAGAGACGCACCAGAGAACTGGGGGGAGGGAGGGGTTGACCTCTGCCCTCATCTTCTCCTTTAAAGGAGTTTGTTTAGCAATTTCTAAAACCCACTAAGCAGTAACTATACTGGCTGGTTTAAACTATAAGCAGTCAAGTACTATTCTTTGTTAACTAATCACAGTGGTTAAAATGTCCAGGAATACACACACTACTGATATGATACATTTACACCAGATCTGATAATAAAGCAGAAAGAATCAGGAGAAAATGGCCTTAAATCAACGGCAGATCAGTGTTTTTCAGAAAAAAAAAAAAAAAAGATGATTCAAAGCTAGCATATTGAGATAAAATTCAGGCTCTCCACTGCTACATGATGGACTTTTACAATAAATAATGTATTTTACAGCTAGAAATGGATGCTCATATCATTTAGCATCAAAAAACATCATATACGTGTTTTGTAAAAGAACATTTTGTTAGTACAGTGTTAGCTGATTCTGAAATTATGTAGCTAACAATTTAAGTGATGTATAGAAGAATTTCACATAATATTGTAAAATGTTTGACCTGGCAATGGAACAAGGAAAAGGCTCTATTTTTTTATCATCTCTTATGTCTTAGGTGTTAGCTAGCAGAAAAATAATCATTGAGGGGATTAACTAATCACAATGATTTTTCTGACATTTCCAATGCTGCTGCCAGCATATGAATTCTTACAGTGGTTTATAAATATATATCTCAGCCAGAAAAAAAGGTCAAGAGCATAAATTAAGATGCACTGTTTTTCTCCTCTCAGAAAAAAAAATTGCTTTCTTACAACAGAAGTGGAGGGACATCTGTGAAGGTCAAAATAATCTGAATTTTAATACAGAGTTGTTGTAAAACTATCTACTTTTTTCCTTTTTATTTTCTTCCACAAATATCACCTTTCTGATAGGAAAATACCAGCATGAATTGGGCTGTCTTCACTGCACTCATCTCACCAGAACCATCCTGCCAGTGCTAGCCATTGCTTCAGTGGTGCAGGGTCATTCTGATTTATTTTCTGTTTTTTTCCTTTCTCTGGGGGACAACTAATCCAAGAAGTCCCATGGCTTGGCTCAATAATATGTGGAAATGAGTGTTTATTTACTGTGGTTGCAATCCTCAACCCAACCAGCAGCATCTAAACTGAATCGTGTCCACTCAAATAGGTGAATGATCTGCTGTGGTTTCCCAGCTTGCAGGGCCACATTGCAAACTACAAATCACGGGGATGTCTATGACAATTGTGATTATTTAAATGTCATATGAAATGCAAACTTTCAAGATGTTCTCTCCAGCAATTCTTTAAAACTTTAAGGTGTCAATATTCCATCCTTATCCAGTATAGCCTCGCTATATGCACACCATTTTCCCCCTGAAGTGCAGCCCTATTTGTAGTACTCAAGAGAGGAGGAATTTTTGTCCTTCAAAACCAGTTGATACTGCAGTTATCTTCACAAGAGCTATCAAGTTCCAGACAGATTGAGATACTTTTGTACCTGACAGCAAAAAATATTTGATCCAGCTCTGGACCAAGATAAGGAAAAAAAATTTTAAAAAGGAAAAGGAAGAGGAAAAGCTAAAATAAGAGGAAACAGAAGAAGAAAGAAAAAGAAGAAAACTAAAAAGAAGAAAATGAAAAAGAATAAAAAATTTAAAACAAGAAAAAGAAAGAAAAAGAAAAAAAAGAAAAAGAAAGAAAAAAGAAAAGGAAAAAGAGAAAGGAAAAGAGAAAGGAAAAGAGAAAAAGAGAAAAAGAGAAAAAAAAGAAAAAGAAAAAGAAAAAGAAAAAGAAAAAGAAAAAG
>JAHLSL010013373.1:875068-1031564 GCA_025920805.1 Petroica traversi
ATAGAAAAAGAAAAAGAAAAAGAAAAAGAAAAAGAAAAAGAAAAAGAAAAAGAAAAAGAAAAAGAAAAAGGAAAAGGAAAAGGAAAAGAAAAAGAAAAAGAAAAAGAAAAAGAAAAAGAAAAAGGAGAAAAAAGAAAGCAGGATTTATAGGCCTCTAACCTGTCCCTCAACACAAGATAGCATTATTAGGATGATAAACAGCTCTGTCCAATTTTCTGGACTAAAACACATCAACTCCTTTTTTAACTGTCGGTAAAAACAGTGTCATGTCTAAATTCTCCCATCCCCAGATACCCAAGTGCTAGGAAAGATAATTACCTTGTCATCTCTGTCATCCTCTTCTTCCTCGTCCTCTAGCATGTCCTCCACTACCTGCAGACAGAAACAGTAGTAGTTGTCATCATTTAAAAAGAAAGAATTTTGTTCTGTCAATTCTAAGCCTTTTGTAGATGAAAACTTTATTAACATTTGAAATAAATGCACAGAGGGAAAATGTACAACTAGGAAAAAACACTTGATCTAGAGATTCAAATTTAGGAAAGTGTTATAGCTTTAATTGACCTACACTGGGGAATTATATACTGAAAACCCTTCCTTTGCAAAATGCTTGCTTGACAATTTAAGTATTTAAAAGGTAGTTCAAAATTCAGTGTATGCCTGCTTTAACTAAAGGAATCCTTTGTCAGCTCCAGTGGTGCCTATGCAGCACACACACATGCTCACTTCAAATTTACAGTTACCTACATAAAAGGGCAACACTTTTAATAGAATTTACAGTATTCACCAAGAGATTCTTGAAGATTACAAAGCTGAAAATAAATTCATAGTAGCCCATCACCTTATCATGTTAAACAATAAAATATATCATATGCTTGATCAAATATTAGCCCTGTGTTTCTTTAATAATAATTTTATACAATCTGTGCATGTAACTTTATGCACATTAATTGCTAGCTGCACCTGCCATATGTCTCTATCTATGTATTTTTCCATATATAATTTTTCAATCCAACGCCATGAAACATACATTAAATTCTTTCTCCAAATATTAAAAAATATTAATTATACCCTCAGCATGAAATAAACCACTAATTTTAGTTTACAGAGAGATCAAATGATTTTCCAAAGATGGGCCAAGGCAGATTCAGACTTACAAATCCCCTCTCATTACACTGTGATCAATGACCCTTACAGGAAAATTCTCTGTTGATGGAAAGAAAGTTGTACCTCCTTATAACCAGAAAATAATATGCTTCTTTATATCTTTATGTACCTATTAGGATATAAGAAAATCATACTGAAGGTCAGCAAAGATCCAACTAGCCCACTGTCCTACTATGGATGCAAAAATTTTATACTATGTATTATAAAATATGAACAAAGAGGAAAAGTGGAGGCAAAACTCAGTGATAGGAAACCATTTATGTGATTTAAGACAATACAATAAAATTAAAACTTGATAGCCACCCCACCAGACAATGCTGCAAGGGTATTCCCACATTCATGTACAAGAACTTAAGGGACTTTATCGAAGAGCCAAATGCAGGTAAAAGAAGAACTGAAAAAGAAAAGTGTGTGTATTGGTTCCCTTTCCCAGAAGATCCCAATTAGCCATGTTACATGGGCCCCAAAAAAAAGCATGAACAACACATGGTAGGATGTAACATGCCCATCTAGTACAGCACTGTGCATTCATGCAAGTCACCTGCACAGTTCAGAACAATTGCACTTTCAGCTGTTCCTCCTTGTTTGAACCCTGTCCCAGATCTCCTCTAACAACAGTACTTTGGAGGGGAAGGAACATCCCATTCTGCCTAATGGCTGCTCCCTCCTGGAGCTTTCAATGAGTTAAAATAGAAATACAAAGAAATCATAAAGAGCAAGCATGCCCAAAAGCTTGAGAAGGAAGCATGACCTGAGAAATGAAAGAATTACTCTTGAATTCTTCCCTGCCCAGAAGAACAATTTTAGCTGGAGGAGCCTGACTGACCAAATCTTCTGCAGCCTCTGACCTCATTCCAGCTAGGCACACATACTTCTGAGTCCCCTCAGGCAGAAGAAGGAATCCAGGCTGTTGCTCTAGCCACTATCCATGAAGAAGTCTACATCACCAATCTGTTCTCTGTTGGCCTTTTAGGCCAGCTGTTCTCCATCTCTCCAAGAAAAGGGATCAAAGACAGTTACCAGAGAGTTCTGATCACAGGAAAATGTTGAGAGCATGTTGCTGAAATGCATGTAGCTCCTGCTACATTCAATAAACCTCTTATATCCCATTTAGAGGTGTCTGAGAGGTCCAGTCTTCACTGACCACTGACCATTCTGAAACAAAGGCATTTTCTGTTTCCCACACACCTGCATCAGGTTCTTGTTCCTCTCCTGGTCGCTCATTGCTATATTCCCTGAGCTGTAAGCTGCATCACTGGAGTAACTGATTTCTTCAAAAACACATATCCTCAAACCTTTAATGCAGTTGGTTCCAGTGATCCAGTTTACTGAGCAGTTTCACCAGCTCTACAGAGAAACTGAGAAAAGAGGAGGGAAACAGCTGATAAGGGCTACAGCAAGATGGAAACTCTCTTAGATCAGTTTTTCCACATGCACAACACCCACTTAACTACACCATTAGTTGACTATATCCCTAGATATAAATCAGATCTGTTGACTCACACACTACCTAATGCCCAGTGCTCACTAAGTCAGTAGGTCTCTTACTTTTCAACATTAACATTGCCTAGACACTTAAAGATCATTCATTGTCTTGAAAAGGTAGAATAGCAGGATCCCTAACTCACATTAGCATTCAAGTTAGCATAGAGACAATCAGTTGAACTGGAAATCTCTAAACTTGTTATAAATGAGGGCTCCTCACAGAAATCACTTGCATGACAATATCCATTCTAAATTATCCAGATAATAACGCTTCAGACTCAGGTGTGAGGTTTTTTCCCCACATCTAAGGATCTCAAACTATTTTACAAGCTTCTATAGAGAAGCAAAGTGTTAACTTGTTCAAAGGGCTTAAAAAGTTCTTTGAAATTACTTGAAGTATCAGACTAAGCACAGATGTCCATCTCTTCCATTTTTTATTTCGAAAGCCGCGATCAGTCTATGTTGTTTTTCTGGTTTAGCCATGCTATCAATTACATTAAGATTTGGAGTACTGAATTGTTTGGGAAGAAAAACAGAATTCAATTTTTGTAGCAAAATAAAATGTAATGAAAATGTGACAATGCCCGAGATGCATAAATAATTATTTGAAATATATGAAATATAGCCCATGCTTTCTTGAAATTCAAAAGAAAGGGTTAAAAGAAAAAAACGCAATACAGACAAGCATTAAGACAGTATCAATATGGTAATACAGTTCATTAAAACACCAAAACAAATGCTTTCAGAACTTGGCCGCAAATTAAAATAAGGAAAGTAGATTCTTTGTAGTGGTACATATGAATTATTGGCACACTGAAGCCTTACAAAAGCTGTATACTGAAGTACAGTCTACTCCAGAACAAAACAAGGCTGTTCAAGAGAGGTATGACAGATTTGAACACAGATTTCAGTTTAACATTGTAGTAAGGATACAGTAGAAAAAACCCCCACAACTGTTTTTTGTTTTTTTTTAATCCTTTGATTCCGCCTCATTTCTATTCAAATAAAGTGCATATATGCCACTCTGTTTGGAAGGAATACCATAGTTATTTGGATGTTTATGTCAAGCATCCTACCAGGAGGAGGTATAAGGGAAGGAGGGAGGTGATGGGGAAGGAGGGAGAGGAGAGAGAAGGTGGGCAAAAAAAGCAAAAAAAGATAAAATGCAATGTTAAATGTATTTTAATGAAAGTTCTCTGGCAAAAATCTTGTGTTGTCCTTAGAACATTCAGTCTAAATGATGCCTTCTGATACCTTGTTTGAAATCAAGTAGTATTAATCAAACAATGGAAAGGCACTAGGGAAATCAGAAAGATCTAATGCAAGCAGTTAAAAGTGACATGACCTTTTGTAACATCACTTGTCACAGACTTACATGCTGCATACTGGTAGAAGGTCTTGAAAAAAATTGTTTCTTGGTACTGTCCCTTGAATGTAGCGCGAATACAGATGACATTTTAAAAACCACACATAGGTGGGCTCAAATACAACATGTAAGCCACTTCACAGCCAAAAGGTAAGCAGATGATGTTTAAATGTTGCATAGACCTTTCCCCTGTAATACATCCCTATTAAAAGGTTATAAATCAGAAGCAGCATGTAATCTAACTCCTATGTACTGCAATTATTCCTAAACAATTCCCACCATCTTCAAGAAACTCAGGCCAAAAATTCTGTACAACTCATAATTCAAAACAGATTGGAGGACCATTGCTCTGTCACAGAGGATATCGGACACCAGGTCACCAGAAGGAAGCACAACAATCACATTTGCACACTGAAGAAAACCTCAGCATCTGTGGGCTAGAATGCAGTCTTCTGAGAAAAATGACATTAAATACAAATTACATTTATTCTAAAGATCTACTGACTAAAAAAGAGGATACAATTTCTGAGAAAATAATTAATTTTGACTTCTAACTTCAATACTTGCAAAGCATAATTGGATTCTAGTCATTTACAGGCATGTTAAATCAAAGCCCTACAGCTGTAGAGGACTTAGAAATACCTCTTGAATCTAAAGAATCAGTGGAAAAGTAATGCACTGAAACTTAACACCACTTCTCTCTTAGCATCAGCCAGCCCTTTCTCACACAGAGTGTGCAAACCATCATACATTGTCTCTGATCCAAAAGAAACACCTGCACAGAAGATACTGTGACGTCTTTATATGTTAATAATACCAGATATTTGCTCAGCACTGGGATGTAAATCAAGGAAAAGGAAAGGGTAAAAAAAAGGGCACTAACTCTGCAGATAGCCATGATACTTAATACTTTAACAATGGTCCTCATTAGAACTTCTCTAGATCTGCTTAGATCTTACTTGATGTAGTCTTTCCAAGATAGGTGGTTTCCTATAAAAACAAAACACTTGCTATGGCACACACGTTGTGATCTCAAAATATCTACAGATATTTGTATATTCATATATAACTGCTAAAATTCATAAAAGAAATCAAAAGTGAGGATGATATTTGGTTCCAAATTAAATGCATTTTAGATGTGCAATTATTGCAGTCAGAATTATATTGTTCAGGACTGTTTGGATTTACATTTATATTGTCCTGACATAAAATGTACTGTAAGTTTGTGAGCCATGCAACTCAGCATATACCTGTAAATGTAATATAAAATTATGCAATGTGTATGGATTAAGAAGTATACATAAAACCACTTGGGCTTTCTCAGATTACTTCCTGGTACTTAATTTGAAGGAAAAATATCCATTGTCTGCAAGCCCGCTACAGCAGCACTTACATGCTCATCTTCATGATGTCTGCTTCTTTTATGGAATTCTCAAGGAGAAACTTATAGGAGATACATCTCCATTAAGATGTACACCTTTTAAATACCACATTTTTAAGGAAAATAAAAATCCAATTAATGGATTCTGATTTAGGAGTGCTGTATATCTGGGTCCAACCAGATTTATACCATTAATGTTTTGATCTTGGGGTATTCATCTGTAGCAATCATCAGAATAACTGAACTACTAGATGTGATAATTAATGTGATAATCTTCTCAGTAAGACTGAATATATTACAGTACAGAAGACAGGAGAATAAAACCAAAAGCATTAGTACTTTTCTACTAAATTACTTTCTGGCTTTTTCATAGGCACTCAAATTATGTCTTCTAACAGAATGCATTCTGTACCTTATTCTGGGAAGTGCTCATAATGTAATTTAGTCTGATTTTTAACAGGAAATGAGATTAATACAGCTATCAGAGGCCTTTTGATGCATGCTGCTGATTACACAGAGTTCTGTAATGTCAACAACAGAATTTTTATTTACAGTATAATACATTTCTTGGGAACATGTATCAACAATAAATACAGCTGATTATATAGAACATGTAACCTTTTTGCTGTTGTCAGCATTATATGCCCTCAGTATTCAATTGCCAATGTAGTTAAGAGTAAGTAATTTTTAACATTATGATGATACAAGTAATGGTACAAGAAATAGTACTATACCATTTCTCTCATTTTCTTTCAATATTTGGTTCTCATTTATTTTAGTTTTCTCTTGTATTTACTCAATGCACTGTGAACTGAATATTAGGTGTTTATTTGAAGTATGTCTCCATCTAAAGGCTTCAATATGTACTGTACACTTGAAATGTCAGATCTCTCATAATGCTTCATTTTTAGTTCAGCAGAATAAAAATAACTGCATTCTTTGCTTGGCTACTTATCTGTGAAAGAGTACTACAAAACTATTAAAAAAACACACCTTCACAAAATATTGTGAACTAGAATTCTTAGGCAAAACCTTGTGATAAATTGTCTTATAAAGAACACAATGTCTCATTATAGGTTTTGATTTTTATGATGACTTCTTTTCAAATATATTGTTTCCAGATTCTAGTAGGACCAGATATTCTTCTGTTATAAAATAGCATTTATCCAAGTTATTTTAAGCTTAGGGGCGCGACCCAGTCTGTTACACTCAGATTGGAAGCTGACCAACTTTTTGTTACAAAAAATTTATGTTTCATATTTTATGTGAGAATGTATGTAATACACATATTGTTGTAGTTTCAGTTAGGTATTTTTTGCCCTGGTATTTGTATATTTCTGTAAACACAGTAAAATTCCAAAATTCTTGAGGTCTTGGCTTCATTAAAATGTGCTGAAATGATAGAAAGCCAAACAAAAATGAATAAAATCTCTCATTACAATGGGAATTTTTTCTAGAAACGAAACTGACAGTAGGTTATATAGTACTGATTATTTATAATAGTGACTACAATCTGTTAAGTGAGTCTTGTTGCCATTTAAACCTTCAGGCAAATGCAAAAAAAAAAAGTAATTATAACAGTCTCATACAAAAAATGCTTTCTCTGAGCAGTGAACTTCAATTTTATTTTAGATGCCAACAACATTGAAAGAAATAAAAAGTGGTAAATTTTAAATTTAAAAAACAGTTGGTTTCTGACAGGAAAAAAAAATTCCAATTTTTAAAAGAAGGCTAGAAATATTTATGGTAGTGTTTTGGTTTTGGCTGTTTCAGGTGACCAAAACAAGCCAAAACATTCCAATTCTGTAGAGTGTCTGGGTTCTGTAACTGCTACTGGGGTAAGAACAGGCCTATAAAGTTTTACCAAGGAGTTTACTACGTACTCTGCTACTATATGCAAACCCCTGACAGAGGGATTATGACTGCAATATGGGCAGCCTCTTTTTTCTGCAGCCCAGAACCACTTGCAGCACCACACTTTCCTGTTATACTGCAGAAGATAAATGCTTATTGCCCAGTACAGATCTTTACATAGTGTATTGTGGGACTGTTGAATTAATGCACAATGCATTTAAAACATTTATCGTACAACATTTAGTTAAATAACCTTTATATAAGATTTATCTTAATTTGTTCAGTTCTCATTTAATGGCAAATTATGAAGAGGATGTTTCGTGACGATAATTCTCCATTTAAATGCAGCAGGCCACCAAACATTATGATGCAATCTAGAGCAAATTTGTCCAGCTTCAGTGATTATTTGCAGTCATAAAATTTAGATTTGATCAACAAAATTTAAACACACAATTAAGTTGACATTTTCATGTTTCTTTTCTGATGTTTTAAAAAAAATCCCACCTTGTCCCATTGTGGAACACTATATTGTATTTTTATTTCTTGACTGTATGGATCACATAGAAAAAACCCCAAAAATATCTGCATGGAGCCAACAACTATTCTTAGTGGACTACTTAGTATTCTGTTGCCAGTCCATGTTGCCAGTAGTCCTTGTTCTTTGACAGCACCCACCCTACTCATACAGACAGATTATGACTCATTTGCAAAAATCCTTATAGCTTACTTTATTGATAACAAATGAAGGCAAAGTTCATGATTAGTTAGTAGCTAGAAAATACCAGGTAAAATAAGTTCTGCATAATATTGAAAATAATTTTACAAAAACAATCCCACTTTACTAATTTTGGAGTAATAAATCTGGCTAGCTTCAAACACATACTGTTCTGTGGCTAACTCTGTGTGCTCCCAGCAGCCCTCCTGCTGGGAGATTTTGTAGCTACTGTTATTGCTATCCCACCAGACGCAAAACTTCTCAGGAAAGTACAGTCAGAAAGGCAAGACATAAGTGCTCACCTGACAATGTCCTGTTGTATCTTGTGCAAGTGACTTATTCCAAACTGTCTAGCTAGAATACAGTGACACTGACATTTATTTATCAATTAATTCACAGCAAGAATTTAGTCTGCAGTTATAAATATCTGCAGACACCCTGGCAGAATAGAACTTCTGGACTTGAAGCTCAAAACCCCAAAGTATCCCCACACTGGCAAGGGATCTGAAGCACGTGGTGTTTGTCTTGTATTCACCTGCACATGAAAGCCTTTGAATCTAAGAACTGTAAGGACTCAGTCTTTAAGACCATGAAGTGAAGAAACAGAAAAAATTCAAGTTCCTGCTTTGTTTACTTACTTGGCAGCTCAGTTTTCAACTTCTAGGAAAACAGCTGGTTAAAGTCACGCACTTTCCTGTTAGAGTTAATTTATGCATTGAATGTACTGCAAAGTGGCACCCTCAGCCTCTGTCAGGAGCAGCAATTAATCCACCTGACAGTGCTTTGACAGACCCTGTTGCCTGGCTTCTAGTACAAAGTGATAGGATTCTAATCAGAAAAGATCTCCTAGATGCAAGTGAGCTAAGCTTCTATAACCAATCAAGCTCATTGTGCCGACCACCTTTTCTTGGATGGAGAAAGAATTTACTGAGATGGAAAATTCATAAGCATCATCCTTCCCATTCTCACTTTTTTTTTTAATATAATTTGGCAATTTCCAGAGCACACATGAAGATTTGAGTCCTTATATTGGAGGACTACAGAAAATTACCCAGACAAAACTTCTTAATATCTCAAAACAAAAGGCCGTCTTTAACAAAATTATTTTTCTTCTATTCTCAAAATTTCATCCTAGACATGGCTAGTTCTAAGTTCTAATAGGAACATACACATAAAAATCATCAAACTCTTTGTAGGAAAAAAAAATCTATAATGAAATTTGAAGATGCCTTGTTGTCACTTTATAAAATTCTTGAAAGATAAATAATATATATAAACTCTATTATGTAAATTAATAAAAAATTTTGTATGGTACATTAACTTCCAGCTGTTTAGCATAATTTGCTATGGAATGACATGTGCATCTCATAACTTCAAGAGGAAATTGCCTACTAAATATTTTCTTAAAGGCTCTATGTATTAACTATCAATGCAAGATATGAAGTGATCAAACCTCTTCTCCATGGGAGTATATATGCAAAAGAACATTCACAGCTACCTTCAGGGATGTGCATTATTCTTCTATTACATGTTAAATTGCTTGGAAAAAAAATTTTAACAAATAATAGACCAAAAGGAGAGAAAGATTAGTATCTTTAGTTGGGAGAGTATCAGTAGCCAAGGTTGGCAGGGACATCCTGTCCTCTTGACTCAAGCAGACATCAGCCAACCTCCCTACTCTCACATGGTCACTTCTGAGAAAGCCCATGTCCTGAAAGGTCTTGAATATCTTCACAGATGAACACTTCACAACCCCTCATGGCAATCTAGCCCTGGTTGTGACCACAGTCAAAATGAAAGTGCTTTCTTGTGCTCAGATGAAGTTTCATGTATTTTGGTTTGTGGCCATTGATACTGTCCTGTGATGGAGCACCACTGAGAAGGGGCTGTGTCTCTCTTCTCCCATTCCCTTCAGCCATTTATACATATCATCAAGAATCCTTCTCCATGCAGAACAGTACCAGCTTGCTCAGCCTCTCCTTGTACGCCAGATGCTTTGATCCCTTCATCATCTTCCCTTTGCTGGAATAAAGAGCAATTCCCACTCTCACCTTCCCAGCCTGTCCTGACTAAAGAGCCAGCACACATACACTGCATAATGGACACGACAGCAATTTCACCATGTCTCTGAGACTGTGAATGAATGTAGCTGCATGTTGGACCTCTGAACTACTGATTCCTATACTGTGCACACAAATTAACTTAATGGAGAGACCTCTGACACACTGGGTTCTCAGACAGGGTGTGAGAAATTTTTCTAGAGTAATTTCCTTATTTGCATGCCTACACCTGGCCTGGGGGGCACATCTGCCTTGTTGGACTGGTTTTGAGGGCTCTTCTGTCCATTCGCTCTGCACCCTTTTCTTGCCAACTCAGACCAGCAATTTCATGACAGAACAAGGGGCAGTAGCTTCAAACTGACAGAAAGCAGATTTAGATAAGATATTGGGAAGAACTTCTTCATCGTGAGGGTAGGGAGGAATTGGAACAGATTGCCCAGATAACCTGTGGGTGACCTATCCCTGAGTTCCAAGGTCAGATTGGACAGGGCTTTGGTCTGGTGTATGGTATTGTTCTGAAGGTCCCTTCCAAATCAAACTGTTCTGAGATTCGGCACTTGAGGAATCACTTTTATGGTGATCCTCCCTCCCCCATTTATTTTTAGTTTAATGCTCTCTTCATCAGGCTGTACAGCCTTCTGGGAGAGAAGATTTTGCCCCATGCGGTGAGGTAGATGTCTTCCTAGCAGTCTTCAATCTTGAAAAACTATCCTCCATCTGTAAAAGCCAAGTCCCTGCTCTCAATAAGAGATGTGCAATTGGCTATTGTCTTTCCAGATCTGTCCAGTCCTCCACAGGCAGGACGGAGGAGAAAATGACCTGTTCTTCCTTCTGCTACCTCTTTGGGTGTGGAAGAACAAGATCTTGCAGCGTCACCAGAGGAGATCCAAGGTGCCCATTATTGCAGTTAAGCGTTATAGACCAAGAGCTGAGAGACTGTCACAGTTTGTCCTAATTGTGGTAGCCAGGCTTATGTATGCAGGGTAAAAATAATTATTCATAGCTATGCAAACTGTGTTTAATTCTCCTTATAACATACTCCAACCATAAAATCAACTGTTTCATACCAGGGAAAGGGACAAGAGCAGCTGGACAGTGGCAACATTTGAAATCACTTTGAGAGATTATCTGACCATTTCTTAAGTTAGGCAGCTCAAGCAGGCAGTCAGAACCCACAGAACACAACCTGAAGTGGAAATACACAAGTAACAAAAAAACCAAAACCAACAAAAATTTTTCCTCATTAACTCCATGAAGTTAAAATGACTTTTGCTTAGAAATAGAAGACAACCCCAGACACCAGACAGGAGCATTGCTGTTTTCCCAAGCTACAAAGGTGAGGGGCTTTTCTTGGTCTATTTTAAATCATTGAAGTATTAAGTAGCTTCTCAAAAATACTGAAACCAAGCTCAATATGGTGATATTTTCTGTTAGTTTGCAGTCTGTCACCGTGCCATGTCTATTACCCTGTACCTTCCATAGGCATAAGGTTGATAATGTGTAATGTGCTGCTTCCCACCACATGGATCCAGCACAGGTGACATTGAGCAGCAGGGAGTGGTGACAGAAACATAGCAGTGGTTGATACCTCTCCCACAGAGGATATGAAAAAGATGATGGGAAAAAGGCAGGAGAAGAAAAAAAACCTCAGCCTAGTAAGATTCACTCAGTTCTAATCTTGTGTGTTTAGGTGATCACAGTTTAATATAACAACAGCAGCTGTGCTAAAAGTAAATTATTTTGTGAGATCACATACTCAGGAATACAATTAAAAGGAAGTGTAAAGATCTTTGCAGAAAGCAGCTGGGTGTACTTCAGGCAAAAACTTTACTGCAAAATTCAGAAGAAAGCATTAGGAATGCCATCTTAGTCATTTTTTCCTCACTTAATACTTGCAAGAAATATTTATAATGTGATCTTTACACCTGCCACGACTCAATGACAGAAATTCATTTTAGTTCCGTTCAGAACTATCCACTGTCTGTATCTATCTACAATCACTTACACCAAAGTTTAATACATGAGTTCCTATTTCATGAGAGTGTATTTTTCAGAAATACAACTACTCTTGATCAAAATGTGCAAAGATAGGGAATCTAATGCTTGTTTTGGAAATTTGCATCAGTGTTGGACTAAAACCACAATGATCATCAATCCTACAAAGAGTCCCACTGAAGCCATGGAGGCATAGCACACTGCTTCACCTCTCTGTTGGGCATTCCAGGAGACTTATCTCCTACTAGGAAATACACTTTGGACCTTCCCCTTGCCCCAACCACCTTGCACCTTGCACCTTCAAGAAAGGACTTGCAGAATAATTGGCAAAATAACCATACTTGAGCTCAAACAAGAAGCACAGGTTCATGTTATAATAGACATACCAAAATCCTTGTTTGGCAGGTGAATTACTCCATATGGAAATAAGTTTCAAACTATTTAAAAAAACCAAAACCTGATACCCAAGAGGAAAAAGCAAATGTACCTTATCTATAGAGACAGTAAAACAAGGATGAGTTAAAGCTGATCTATGTGCCAGAGACAAACTCAGTGATCACTAATCATTGACCTGCAGAAGTGTGGTTTCTAGCACCTGGACTGGTAAGACTATTGTCAATTGTTTTCTCATAGAGATATTACAAAGGAAACCAACTCTTCTTAGCTGCTTTGCATGGTCCCAAATTTAAGCATGTTCTGTAGACACTAAACAAGTACAAACCATATACAGTTTTTAACTATGCTTGCCTATTGTTAATCAGGTAAGAAAAGTTGACAAATACATTTATCTTTGTGTCTTATCATTAGTCTTAGGATTTCAAAGTAACTTCTAAAGATAGACGATATTTCTAAGATAAGTAGTCTATGATTTCACTGAGACATACAAGGAAACTCTTGGGAAGAGAAGCCAGATCACATGAATGCTAAAGCATTCTCTAGCCACTAGGAAATACTGCTTAATTAATTCAGATAAAATTTACACTCGGAATAGGAAAACATAAGTATTTAAATTACTCCTATTCTAATGATACTGTACTAATGACCTGAGCTAAGGACTTGTTATATTACTGAAGGCTCATGAGTTAATTGAAAAGGCTTACAATAAATCTGCAGATGACTTCACTGGAGGCAGATGCTCAATATGACAATAACCAAATTTAACTCATTAAAAACAAGATCACTAATGGCTCAGATACCAAATATTTGGGATCAGCATGGTTGCTTGATATAGGCTGTATTAGCTTGGTCTGAAGCAGTCTTAGCAAGAGGACAATTTTAGGAACAGCATTTGGTATTCTCAACTGAGAGTCTAACACTAGCTTCATTAGTTTGTTAGAAAAGTTACATGACCAGATAATCTTCCCAGGCAGGTGGTATTTCAGAGAGAAATTAAATGTATTGCAGCTTACAAGTGAAATTTCTCCTTTCACCAGGGATTTCAGGTACTCATAAAATCTTCAGGTTAGTAAGTTTAAGCATTTTAGCCACCAGGAGACATTGGGCTTTGTTTTTAGTATTGTATATTTTAAACCTTGATCTCAGACTTTTTCCATAAATGTAATCATTTGGGATTAAGGAATATCTTTATCATCCCCACCCTTATTTTTAGATGATCCTAAGAAGCCCAACAGTCTTAGTGATATAGACAAGTAATGACAGTGCTGGGATCAGGGCTGTATGGGATCTCATAATTGGAATTGCTAGACATTAGGGGGTCACTCACGCTGGAAGGGATTTCTAAACTCCTGCTTAAAGTGGGGTCATCCATGAGGTCAGATCAAATTCCTCAGAGCTTTACTCAATCAGGTCTTGGAAACTTCCTATAACAACTGCAGTTTCTTGAGCAACCTCTTCCACTGCTTAAAAATTCTTATGGCTAAAGAGGTTTTTCAGTCCAAACCTCTTTTGTTTCAAATGAAGCTTGTTACCTCTTCCACCACAGATCACTTGGCAGTCTAGCTTGATCTTGTTAACTTCCTTATTTGGTGTTACAGTCACTAGAAGACTTCTGTTCGCCAGGATATTTCAAGCCCACTTCCCTCAGTCGCTGCTCAAGGGCTGGTTTTTTCAGGGCTTAAGCCCCTGATCATCTTGGCAGCACTTCACTGAACTTGCTGAAGTTAAAGAATGACTTTCTTGAACTGGCATGCCTCAAACTGGACACTATTTCTGATGCATTCTGGCAGGTGCTGATGAGTGGAGATAACCACTTCCCTCAATCCACTACCCGTGCTCCTGGTTACCTGGCTACCTTCTAAGACCTCCAGACCCAATTCAGACAGCTGCTTTCAGACAATGAATTCCTACTCTGTATCACTGCAACAGGTTATTTCTCCACAAGAGCAGGATTTTTCTTTCTTAAATTTTATGGGGCTCCTATCCAGCCCACTTAGATCCCTTTGAGTGGCAGATCTAGAGCATCAAATGGTCTCACACGCCTGATGTAACCCAAAAGCTTGATGGGGGTGCACTCTAATCTCCTATACATCCCCGGATGAGATGTTAAACATGACGTTGCACCATGGTAGTCCACTTGTAACTGATCTCCATTACCCACTGTCCTCAGAGACTTTAATTATCCATCTGTTTTGACTTTTCCCCTGCCCATTCAGTTATCCACTCAGATCATAAAGTAGTAGACAACATGCTGCTTTTGGGATACAAAAACTAGTAAAAATATCAAACTCATAAAGCTCAGCAGTACCGCATGCAAAAGCCCTTATCTGCCTGGATGCTAGAAAACTTGTACAGTATAGAATACAACTTTAACTTTTAATATGTACTTCTGAAAATCCAAACCGTATTTATAGTATTCATAAATGCCAGTTATTAGTAAATGTTTGCTACATTATAGCTCAACTACGTGCATTTAATTAAATGATGGCATTAAATGAGGAGAAGAAAGTAAGAAAAGGCTAATATTAAGCTCAATTAATATTAATGATGTATTGTGAAATACAGTAAAATGTGATACATTCTGAAACTGTTAACAAACTGGAATAATTTTAATCTTTAACTTCAACGTATGAAATAAAAAATGCAACATAAAGACTTAGCTATATAAAATAATTTTCAAAGAATTTGTCTTTTCCTCAACAATAAGCCTCTCTGCTTCCACACAAAACAGATTCTATAGCTTGTGCATGTTCTATTGTATTTTTACATGACATTTCAATAAAACCAGACACACTTATTGGACAGCCAGAATAAAATTAAATTGCAGGTGAGAAAATTGTCCATCGAACATTGTGAAGTGAGACATTTTGAAAAGATATCATATTTAAAAATTTTACCTATTTAAAAAAAGAAAAGGACATGTATGCCCTTGAAGTAGAGAAGACTTACTGTATCATGTTGCCTGTTATCTTTTCCTGATACGATCAAGAAATAGTTCCATGCCAGCAGCAACAACAAAGCCAGTGGTATCATGTAGAGCTCAAAGTTCCAGACCACAAAAAGAAAAAGCTAGAAGACAGAGCAGGAAAAAAAGTGATTGAAATCAGCACTACATTAAACACTTATGCAGAGTTAAGACCAATAAATTTTAAAACTATTCTAAAGAAATCCACCTCTCCATAGATAGGAGCATTGTTCAGCCTTTGCTGACTCACACTTACCTGCCTGATACAACTGCTACACTTTCCTTCCTACCTTAATTCTTGGAAAAGAAAAATTGATGTACTATCATCTAACAGCAATATTAGTTGTTCTCTCATAAAATAATGCTTATGTGAATAATGCAAAATAGCATAAAGATAAGATTACATTTTAAGAAAGGTTAATGCTTTCATGAATCACAGAACCATAGATTGGCTTGGGTTGGAAGGGACCTTAAAGGCCACCTAGATCCACCCCAATTGACACAAGCAGGGACCCCTTCCACACGACCAGACATCTCAGAGCATCATCCAATCTGGCCTTGAATACTTCCAGGGATGGGACATTCACAACTTCTCTGGGCAACCTGTTCCAGTGCCACCACCCTCAACAGTAAGGAATTTCTTCCTAATACTTAATTTAATCCTTTCCTTTTTCAGTTTAAAGTTATTGCTCCTTGTAAATAGTCCCTTGTAAAAAGTCCCTCTCCATTTTTCTTGGACAGATCACAGCACAGGGATGTGATTAATTTAAAGAAGACTTCAACATGTTAATGAAGCTAGTTTTGGCTTTGAAACAACCCTGTAGCAGTGGAAAAGTGGCACAAGAGTTGCTAAAGATTAATCTGCTATTTAGAAAAAAGAACATGGTCATTGCATGTACATTACATTTAGATTATATTACATTACAGTAATGTCAAACAAACAAGCAGAAGTAGCAATCAGAAGTCTCTTGAATGGAAAACTAGCAAAAAAACAAAGTAAAAGCTAAAATAGTATGATAATTATATTTAGTGACAGTATTGTAAAATAGAACTGACCACAGACTCATCAACTATGGGTTTAAAAAGAATGCTGAGAAGGCACCTAAGTCCACCATTTAAAAAACTTTTATTTGTTGCAGTGTTAGCTCAAAACATGTCCAGTGCTTTGTGACCGGGGCTGCCAGAAGCCTGGTTAGGTTACATCTCCTAGAGGTGTGTCCCTAAATTTCTGGAGCTGCTCTTCAGCATGGGATCAGCTTGGGGAACACAAGATGGCAGATGACGGCCAGAGAAACCCATCCCCACTGCCAGCTCCATACACCACCATCTAAACATTGTTCCCTACCCAGGCTGCTACATGGTTTACAGGAAAGAACTAGAAATAACTGGACTTGGGGTCAAACTAAAACCATTTTTACCTTCAGTTTTCCCTATCAATGAACTCTCCTTTTATTTAAGCCTGCTGTAGCCATAACCTGCATTTGTTTTTGTCAACAAACAACAGAACAGTGAACCACCAATACAATACAAACAACAATAACAAAAAAAGTGAAAGCAAATCACACTACATTATCAGAGCTGGATAAACATCCAGAAATCTTGATGAGCCTTTTCATCCAAACAGTTAAGCTTTTGAATATTTTTACTTTTATTACCTTCTAAAAGGATTGAAGTTGTTGTGCTACAGAATTAGCACAACAAATTGCAAACTTAAAGCAATGCCAATATCTTGTATACTAAAACAGAGCCATTTTTCCAAATTAGTCACTGAGATATATATAAAGATCAGTAAGAATAAAATGCAGATTTTAATAGTCTTCTGGTAGATTTTTGTTCAGAGTTAAAACAAAATGCTCTTGTCAAATACAAGTTCAAACATAGAAAGCAAAATAATAAAACTACATCTTAGGTAATCTCTCTCAAGACCAGCTAACTTACCTCACCCCCATGCTTTCTACCACTCTTTACTATGCAAGCCTAAGAAACTGCAAGACAAATGTGAAAATTACTGAAAGAACTGAAAAAGCAGTGTGTGAAATATAAGGATATTGGCCCTTCTGAAAGTTTTTCATTTGGAAGAAAAATGGTTTTTTAGGTTGTTTAGTTTAAAAGGAAATCTGTAAGACATTGTACTGCATAAGAAACTGTGCTGGTTTCAGCTAGGGTAGAGTTAATTTCTGCCTTCTGAATTCAGAATGAGAATGGTGTTGATAATACACTGCTATTTTGGTTTTTTGCTATGTTGTGTTTATCCTTTTTTCAAACTGCCTCTTGCTCTGCCAGTGGAAGGTATTAAAATTAAACTGTGAGGGAGCACAGCTGGGACAGATGACTCAAGCAGACCAAAGGGATATTTCCACACCAAAGAACATCATGCCCAGGATATAAACTGGGTTCAGAAAGAGGGGTCTGGCAAAGGTCAGTATGTGGTGAGAAACTGCATTGCATTGTTTCGTTAGTTTGGGTTTTTTTCCTTTTTATTATCATTATTGCTTTTATTTACCATTATTATTGCATTTCACTTTACTTTCAATTATTAAACTGTTCTTATGTCTACACAGAAGTTTTACTTCAATTCTCCTCCTCATTCCACCAGGATGTGAGGGAAGAGAGGGGGTGGTTTGAGGAAGTGGCTGCATGGTATTTCATCTCCACCTGGGTGTAAAACCACAACAGAAGCAAACAAAATCTCATCACATTCAAGAAGTATTCTGTGAGCTTGCTGCCTGTAAGAGAGTGGTAGATTAGATGTAACCAACTTACGACAAATTTTGTGTCTCAAAAGAGAAGCAAAATATCCTTGCATGTTTTAACCCTGAGGCAATGGATGCACAATGAAAGGTGCTCTGGAGGACAGCAAACAGCTCCAAGTATCAGAAAAATAAATACTAGAGATTACCTGTTGAGAAAAAGCAACACATACAATCTTTCTTAGAGCCCCAGCTGAACTTTGGTTAAAATCAAGTACTATTCAAACAATCCCTGGCCCCAGAGAAAAAAAGCCAACTATCTACACAGAGTCTCTGAAGACTTGGACCTGACTGGAACCTGAGAAACCTGGTCATCATGTACTCTAGAATATCAATGAATTCTCATCCAAACACTTCTCACTTGAAGTTTCTAATGACCAAATGACCTTCAAGGGCATTAATTCCTTACAGTACTGGACTTGGAGGGCCAGTAAAACATATTAAGATACTACCACTTTACACCTTGTATGGACATATAATTCAAAAGTGTGGATATTACATCTGTCAATCTCCTGAAGATGGTTTTGCTGACCTGCCACCTTAATTGCCATCCAGTCTGGCTGAACTTTAACCAGTTCCTGCTTTCAGGCAACTGTTGCAGCCAGGCACTGCACAAACAGTGCAACACAAATGAGATGTGTGCTGCAGGAGACCAGCACAGTTATGACACTCTGACCAAAATTGCCTTGTTATTCTTCCTAACCAAGAAATATACTCATGAAATGCATATGAGAGAAAACAAGCAGATTTCCAGTATCAGACAAAACTTTTAAGTTAACATGAGCAAACCCAAAGCCTGGTTCAGAACAGCAAGAAAACGCCATGACTCAGTTCTTATGCATAAAAAGACGTGATAGTTGAGGTGAAAGAGAAGAAGGAAGTGATATGTACAAACCTTCATGAAAGGTGGAGAAGTAAACGACCATTCCATTAAGAAAGTATAGGCCAAAAAGTCTCACGCGAAACCAGAGAAGTTAATGAATATGTTTAAAAGAATACTTCTGGGTATTGCTCGTGACTGTAAAGCATCTAGTGGACTGTATCTAGCATGGTATTTTCCAAGAAAACAATAGCTGTCTGTAAGAAAAGGATACTTATCAGTACCGAAACAAGCTAACTATTTCAAGAGATGAGTGGGAGTCTCAAAGGTTACAGTTTAATGTAACTGCCATTTCCTATACAAAAGAATATAAGGAAGGGTTTTTTCATCTCTCTCATGAGATCAAAGTTTTCAGAGTCACAGGCATGAACTGGCCATTTACAACATCACATCAGTTTATACCCTCAGTGAGAGACACATGCATTAAATGATCATTTCAAGAGACACATGACACTATCCCTAGTGTACAACACTTCAAAAATAATTTAAGTAAGGATATTGAATATCCTATTCTTTTGCAAACTACAGTATATTTTAAAAAGAAATCTCATCCAAAATGATTAACACTTCCTACTGTTCAGAAAAAAAGCCTGCCCTTTCAGACTAGCAGCTGTGGATCATTAGCTTTCCAGTGATGAGATGTGTTTGATGAGTATTTTTTTTTCTTATTAAGAGACAAGATTCTCTATTTTACTATCTTCTGACAGAAGTGAAGAGAAAGATTTCTGCCTATGTGGAAAGGCCATATTCTACAGAACAATTATTTCAGATTTCTTTTTATCTACCTCCACCCAACCCCTTTTCATTTTTAACAAAATCCTGTTTGCACCCACAGTCTTCAGAGCATTAACTCCTGTGTTTCTCAACTCTTCTCCTTTTTTCTTTTTGCTTCTGTTTTGACTGCTAACAGAGAAGAGCATGTGAAAAAAAAAGGAGCATCCCACACAGGGGACACTGACCTCATCCTCCTATAGGAGAGACCAGAGGACATGATGAAGGAGGGCTGCAAGAACTGCTGTTTGAAAGCTTTATGTCAGAACTACAAATGGTTCCTTCCACAGAAATGCCTGCTTTCAGTGGACCAGATACTGGCACTGGTAGCACCTAGTGCAATGAGCTGTAATGTGTTTGGAGTAAAGCAAAACAGACATCCCCACTGCCCTTGTCTCACACACACTCATGCTACAGTCTCCTCCTCAAATTGTGGCTTTCCCAGATCATTTTCATGGAATATCTTTACAGCCTCATTTACATATTATCTCTATCCTTGCCTCATATTTATATTACCAATAACTTGATAACCCTGAAAACACAAAAGTAGGCTGCACAGCATTTTGGCACAATCACAAAGAGACAATGTCTACAGCTCCAAATACTGTGCTCCAATCACAGGATCTTCCATTTACCATCTAAGCTTAAAAGGACGATTTTATTACCTGAGGCTTTGTCCCTTGATGTATTCCCACAAGACTCGAAAGAATGAGAGAGAACCCATATATCTGCTTGATACAGTCTGTGTATCAAGTACTGCAGGTTTTAAGGCTCCTGCATGGTGTTTTATGCTATGAAATACTTGCAGCTACTTTGTATTGTACTTTGGAGAGATAATAGCTTCTTCCATTATGAAATAGTCAGTTCTAGCAATCACAGCTCCTCTGATCTTGTACAATACTTTTATAAAAAAAAAATTAGAAAGGAAACATTTCTTTTAGCTGCATCAGATCTCAAATACACTAGCATTAATATAAACACGTACAGGAATCCACTCCAAATGCAGTGCCTTCATTCAAATAAGTCTGGAAGAAATATGCCTTTTAAACATAGTCTAAAGCATACTCCAACAGTTTTTCTTATCAACCTTGCAATTTTAGTTCCAATTACTTGAGTGCTAGAAGGAGCTGCAATATGAAAGATTTCAGTCTGAAACACATCATCTGTTACTCTGTTTTTCTGTACACATAAAAAATTAACTTAAAAATAGTACAAGCATGCAATGTGCAAAAAAAAGCAATACAGAAGAAACCAAATATAATTCCCAACTTCTTTATTTTGACAGATTTTCAGTTCAACCTAGGATTAGTGTTGGTTCTCTTTTTTAAATGCCTGAGTTGTTGGGAGTCTGAGAAATGCAGAATAATTAGTATTTTTGATTCTCTAAGAACTTTTCCTTTATCTCAGAAACAAACATGGAATTGTTTGAATTGTCTCTCTCTTTGCTGGAATCAGAAGAACTGAGTTCGCTGCAACTTAGGTTTTATTAGCATTCTCTCTATTTATTTCATTTAGAAAAAGAAAATGAGATATGTCCATGACAAATAAAACAAGAACTTAACAGAATGGATGAAGTATTAATTAATGCCAGTCCCAATGGGGCTTTTGATGTATTTTGATGTATTGAAAGACATATATTAACACTCATTAGAGCACTTGGGTCCCATATTAGAAGAACACACCAAAAGAAAATTTAATTAAATGATTGGATTAGATGAGGACAAGAAAATAGGAAAAGGCTAATGTTGAGCTCAATGAATATTAATGATGAATTGTGAAATACAGTAAAATGTGATACATTCTGAAACTGTTAACAAACTGGAATAATTTTAATCTTTAACTTCTATATGCAAAATAAAAAATGCAACATAAGAACTTAATAGGTAGGACATTTTTGGTCAGAGGTTTTCCATACTGTTAATGTGTAAAACAAACCCAGGGCTCTAATTCATCTCATTCTTTATCTATGTGCAGTGTGCCCACTCATTAAAGCAACAATTCTGACAACTAGAGGTGACTCACTTGATCTGCATCAAATCACACAGTTTGTTTGTGAAATACATCTACAGCCAGAACAACCTTTACGGTGATATAGCTATCCAACCACACCATAATGTAGGTTGAATCTCTCAAAAAGATTGTCAGCACCAACAAAATCTTCTATTTAAAATCCTGAAAATTTTTATTTAAATGTTTGCTTTTTTCCTTTCAACTTCTAACAAATGTTTCAAAATAATTTTTGAGAAGCACCATGATCTTTTGCTTTGAGAATACCAACAACTTCAAGAATGCAAACCCTGGGGCATGAATGCAGTGCTGCTTTAAATAGCCCATGGATTACAGACATAAAATTTTTACTGCTTTAATCAGTTGCTATTGTAACTAGTAACAAAAGTTAGGTGGAAATAAAAATTACACCCCCAAAAAATATTTTTAAAATGTGGAATCTCTTAGGTCATTTTTTCCCCCTTCATTTAAAGGTTTCTGAGCTGCTTTACTACAACAAAATTAAAGGGCAAAATATAGTTCACTGAGGTAATTTCCATACTCGCACCCTTTTACCATTATCAGGCCATTTCAAGATGGATTCCTTCTGTCAGACTGCTAAAATGCTGACAAACTATGAGAAATTGACAGTTCTTTTCCTGTGAGCAACAACACCTGGAATCAAGTTAAAAATTAACAACGAGGGAACATAAGATCAAAGGCATGTCTAAGAAGGAGGCTACTAGGGTCACCGAACCTCCATCCCATCTTCATACCACATCTTCTCAGCAATACCCAATTGTCCACTAAACAGCCCAGGCCTTTGTCTAAGTGACATTACCTAAAAAAACTGCTCTACATATTATTTTCCAAGTAAAAAAGTGTTTTAATGTCTCCAGATTGGTTTTCAGAGAATCATAGAATGGTCAAGTCTGCAAGGCACCACATTGGAACTTCTGGTCCAACTTCCCTGCTCAAGCAGGATCATCCTAGAGCACATTGCACAGAATTGTGTCCAGATTATGAATCTCTCCAGTGAGAGACAGAGAATCACTTCAGAAGAAAAATCTAAGGTGTTGACTTTGTGAGAAGTGTAAAATCTGAACATGGATCATGCTAAATAACTACAGCTGTAAACTACAGTTTATGCTCAATGGATTGGTGAGCTTAAGAGCTCTATACAGATTTAAACTGTGTTGTGCAGAAAAAGTTCACATGCAACCATGGATTTACATATTCACATCAATCTTCCTTCATTTTTTGGGCATTTCATCACTTTACCTGGGCATCCATTTTCTGTCATCTACATCTTGCAGTTCAATCTGAAAAATGTAATTTCTTCAGACAATCCAGGAACAACAAGTTATCATTGCCCCCTTCCTTTTTTCCTTCCTTCCTCCTGATGAGGAGCTGATGGACTTTGAACCTGCCTCCTGTTCCTCCCAAATGTATGAAGATTGTAAAATTAAATTGTCCATCAAAAATTATTAAACTGGGTATAGAGAAAAAATATTTGGTACCTTCTTCAGCTTAATTACACTTCACTGTACATCTACCAGAGTTCAGACAACATATATATTCCCCAGACACCTGTATGCAGGTTTTTAGAAATACATCTGTTTTCTGTACATCACATACTGCATCAGATTAATTTTTTCTTAATCTGTTCCCTTCCTTATATTTATACACTTCTGCAGATGAAGGAAAATCATTTAACATTTTAAGAAAACACTATAAAATGTTTAATAAGGTAGAAATAGTCACCGTTACCTGAATACTGGAAAATATAAAACTTTCAGATGTACTTATTCCAAAGCAAAGTAGAAAATATTTTTTAAATGAAAAGTAAGTCGCTTACTTTAAAAATCCTGAATATGAACAACATAAACCTCACAAATGCTTGAGCTGTGCCCATATTCATTGATATGTCAGAAAATGGAAATAAGTCCTTCTCACTATTCATTCATGAATAACCACCACCAAAATAAAAGAACCATTAGGATTTTAGTGATTTACCAAAATATGGGTATTGATCTAATATTGATACCCAACTAGAGACGGACAAAGACTCTCTAACAGAGTTGTTAGAAAATGTATGTTTATTTCAGCGCCGGGCTGCTGCGTGGGATAGCTCCTGAATATACAAAGCAACGCACAAAACAATACAAGGTCTATTTATTTGCAAGGGGTTTTGAATATTCAAAATACAAACACCCATTAATCACATTAATACCTCCCATTCCCTGCTCTGTATGGTAATTAGCTGAATAGTTATTAAGCATGTGTGGTTTGTTCTTTAAATTGAGTCAGTGGTCACATAATTTGAGGGGAGGGCGAGAATGAGGAAGTAAAACTCGTCTTCCTCTCTTTGACCTTTCTGCGTTTCTGGCTTTCGACAATGCAAATTGCTTTTGGGAAACTTCCAGTTCTTCTATTCTCTCCTATTTAAATGGGTCTTTCAAGTAAAATGGTTAGCAATTGCTGTTTTTCATTATAAGTACAGCTGAGCAAATATAAAATGGCAAGCAACCAGTTACCTATACCTTAAGGCTTACTTCTAACTCAATTCTTTGGTTAAACATTAATTCTTTAATTAGCTCTGGCTGTGTTTGCTTACTGAATCTACTTTAGCTGGTTTTGGCTATACCAACTTTGCCTAAAATCTTAATTTTTAAAGCTGCATATTTCATTAAGAAGTGCAACCTTTAATAAAGTAAGTTCTATGATCTTATATCAGGAAAACTGACACTACTAACTGTCAGAATGAAAGGGACAGCAATAGAATTAAACTGTATGAATGAAGACTAAAACTACATGGCTAAAGGTGTAAAAACAAACCATGATTTCCAGCAATAAAATGTAAAAATACTGGGTTTTGGTTTGATAATCATCCATATGTCTGGAACAAAGAGAAACACTGGCTTCCCTATGGAGAGATACTTCCATAAGCTGTTTTGGAGTCTCATTTCACAGACTGGAACTGCAATGCCCTTACTGTGTTGAAGAAACTCTGTCCAACTAGATCTACTTATTAAATTATTTCAACTTTTCAAGACCATCAGTCAACCTCAGTGAGCTCTCCAGGCTGATTTTCATACTCATGATTTATGATCTGCTTCATTATGTTATTCTAGGATGTCTTGAGTATTGGTTGAGTATAACTGTAAAACAGCAAATAAATAAAAAGCTTGAGATTTGTTCCTCTACCACTGACCAGCTCTTAAGCACACAATCTGCAATTTGTTCACACAGTGTAGGAAACTGTTTTTCTGACTTTTAATGTACTTATTTGTAAACAAATTTTAATTAATAAATTCATCTCACTAATTAATTTCACCTAGCTTGCAATTCTTTCTAACTTGATCTCCCTATGTATCTTGTAGTTTAAAAAAAAATACTCCTCGCTGATCTCAAGACTTTCCCTCCAAAACATCAGCACTCAAGGGTTTGCAGACGTACGTGTAGCATCTATAGCTATGCATGCCTGCTCCTATTCATAACGCTAATATTAATCCAGAGCTGCTGTTACCAACCCCTTCTAGTCTATTTGCAGTCTTTCACTCTTTCCCTATGAACATCCCATACTTTTTCACCCGTCCACTGTCAGTGATCTGTTTGAAGTAACTTTGATGCCAGAGTTAGCATGCAGGCTATGTGTTTTTCTTCAGTATTTACCAAGTCTTTAAATTTCCCTGTGCAGAGTATGATTGTAAGTTGTAGAAGTGAGAACTTAGCAGAAAATAACAGTTTAGATCACAGAGTGAAGCAGCTCCAGGTGTTTGAACAACCCAAATCCTGTACTTATAAGTGGGTCCCCAGGCTGATATCACTGAGACAAGCAAGTATTTTTTTGTTCTCTAGTAGGATAGCTGTAATTATATTCTGCAATGTTGTCTTTAAACAAAATGCAAAACAAAACTCTCCAAGCTCATTTTTAGCGGGCAATATTTTACAGCAAACTAGATCAGGTCCTAAGGAAGCTAAAGTATAATCATATACTTCTATGTAAAAGTTACCAAACTGCACTATAAAGAACATAATGACTTCTCTCAGCATAAACAGTGCAAACTCCAAATATTTCAGTGAGAAAAAGAGAATACGGAAGTTAAAATGCAGTTCCTGAATATGTACATATCCTGTGCATTTTTGTCTCTTTGTATTGCAAAACAAAGCCCAAAGGAATGGAAGGATGTCTATTAACAATGACAATTTGGTAGAACCAGTTACAAATTATTAAATAAATGTAATTTATAACACAACTAGCATATCTACTGGTGTATCACCACTCAGTCTTTGGTTGAATTTACTTCTTCATGCCTTTGCTAAACTTCTCTGGTCTGCAAAGCTCCAATCAGGTGCATTTAAGAAATCACATCGGACTCATACAGCCTTTCCTGCAAGAGCAGCATCCTGAACTGTTGGGAGTTTTACAAGAAATGGAGTCAGATACTTGGTTTACAAATACACTAGTCACACCTTATGATGTCTGATGCACTTTAGGTCTCTTAAAACGTTTATCTCAATACCTACATAACTGACCTATTTAACAAAGGCAAGCACAAAACTGACATCTTGGGAAAACCAGAGGTGCTTCATGAAAAAAAAAAAAAGGAATATGAGAAGTAGACTTACCAAACAAAACTGAATTATTTTTTGTTAAAAACTACAGAAGGCCCTATTATATAATGATTAAAGTTAAGTAACCCTTCATACAAAGTACTAGAAAAAGACAAGAGAAGTGAAGGCTGAAAGAGAAGTAAAGGTAAACAACATTCAGAAGTTCACATTTTTGAATCACATACTTTTAAGCAACAGCAAGTTCTATGGGCGGCACTAAGCTGGATAGGGCACCGCCTATCCAAAAACACAGAAAGCGTATACCATGTAATTAAACAGCCTGCAAACATTTTTGATATTTTTAAATCTGATTTTAAGGTTCACTGTTTAAGGTATATTGAGAAATAAAATGTTTGCTCTAGAACGTGCAATGCAATTTTTCAAAACAAAAAAATTTAACAACAAAAAATATTTTCTTTCTTATGATCCTAGATGGAAACCTGTCTTCTGCTGCTTTCATTGAGATAATGGTTCTGCAGGGAGAAGCATATTTTCATGCTATTGAAAACACTAATTCTTTTTCTGTAATAAATTTAATTATATCTATATATTCACAAACGACATTAAATCATATTTTGCACAGAGATCTGTGTCCTGAAAAATCTCCTATTTTTTTCATAGTTTATTTTTCCAGTCAGCAAATGCTAGAACCCAAGCTTTAGTCCTCTCTCCATGTTTGCAGGAAGTAGTGTTGTAGACTCCAAATATATGATGTTTCATAGAATCTACCTCTCCTTTCACTAGTTACTTCAGCTAATTACATTCCATTTATTTAAATGACTGCCATTCGAACACGTGGAGCCATACTTTAACACAGAAACGTTCCACACCTGAAAAAGCATTTATTGAGCTGGGACCATCATCAATAACACTTACTAAACAGAGAAGAACAGAACGTTTTATAGATACGTATTTCAGTGAACATCCTCAAAATGTGAATAGGGAAATGCAGAGTATTTCACTGCCACCTACAGAATAGGTAGGTATCATCAATAATATCCAGTGTGGTATCATTAATAGCCAGTGCCACATTCTCAACTTCTTTTTTCTTTTTTTTTTTTTTGTACAAATAACACAGCAATGAGATTACCAGTGTCAAAGTATAGATTTTGCATGTGCGTTTAAACTTGATACGTATGCCAGGAAGCAGAGAGTTCTCCTTAAAAGGACCAAATTCTGGAAACAAATTATCCATAAATTTAAATGAGCAGAGTCCAAAGCCTGGAATTACACACATATGGCTTCTGTACTTCAACACTCTATTCAACTCTCAAAATCCTTTAATCAAACCAAAACAGCCAAATATTTTATTACAGAAAGTCTCATTATTAAGTTGTCTACCACTTAAAAGAGATTTTTTTTCAATTTAATGCAAGTTTTAATGCATTCATTAATCAGAAAAGGTCTTTGAAACACAAGAAACTGTCCTTACAGCAAAGGAGTACAATTTCTTGCTCGAACCCTGAATCACTAACACTTAGTTGATTTATGCACATGTGAGAAACCTCTCTACTCACTGTTGTGTTTCTAGCAAGCCCAAATAAAAATGACATTTACAATTCAAGATGCAGTCTTGATCTAATGATTCTCATAGTCATCGTAGGTGAAGTATGTCTAGCATAATTACTAACCTTGTAATTTTTAGTAAAGAGAGAGCAGACTTGAGGTTTTAGCAGACTGTCTTTTCAGTATCACTTCACCTTCCTCAGTTTCCTGGTACCTCCCTTCCACCTAAGCTTTGGCTGCCACCTAGGAGAGGAAGGCAGGAGTAATTTCACCTGGGTTTTTAATAAATCTGTAAAGTCCTGTGGAACTGACCTGTCACACTGAAGCACTTGGATGATTTGTGAGCAGACCTGGACTCTTCAGAGCTGCAGCTCATGTCTACCACTCGAGGTAACTCTCTCAAATAGGCACTGCTTGGCCAGTGTCTTCACAACAGCATCTGGAGAGGGGGATAAATGTTTTGCTGATGCTCAAGAAAGCTTTTTGCAAGACTCAGGAATTCAACTACCTGTTCTCTAAGAAAGTGTATTCCAGCAGCTATAGACACCTCTACCCTTCTGCTCACTCTCACCAGATCTCTGATCAGCTCTGATGGATGTCCTTCCCTTATTCCCTCGAAGATGACAGTCTAACCTTTGACCAATCACCCACCATGACAGCCAAATCATAGCACTATCAGGTCTGTTTTGAACACTGTTTTGAACACATCCAGGGATAGTGACTCCACCCCTCACTAGGTAGCCTTTTCCAGTGCATGACCACCCTTACAGTGAAGAAATTCTTCCTTATGTCCAACTGAACCTCTCCTGACACAGTGTGAGACATTTGCTCTCATCCTGTCACTAACTGACTGGGAGAAGAGACCAACCCCATCTCGCTACGCCCTCCTTTCAGGCAGCTGTAGAGAGTGATAAGGTCTCCCACAAGTCTCCTTTTCTCCAGGCTAAACAACCCCAGCTCCCTCAGCTGCTCCTCATGTGATCCTACTCTCTACACCCTTCACTAGTTCTGTTGCCCTTCTTGGACACACATTCCCAAACCTCAATGTCCTTCTTGAAGTAGAGGGCCCAGAGCTGAACACAAGACTTGAGCTGAGCATCAGCACTGGGACAATCCCTGCCCTGGTCCTGCTGGCCACACTATTTCTGATAAAGACCAGGATGCCATTGGCCTTCTTGGCCACCTGGGCACACTCTGGCCCATGTTCAGCCAGCTGTCAATCAGTACCCCCAGGTCCTTTTCTCCTGGCCCACTCTCCAGCCACTCTTCCCACAGCCTGTAGCACTGCACGGGGTTGATGTGATCCAAGTGCAGGAACCAGCATTGGCCGTACTGACCCTCACAGCTCCGGCCCCAGCCCAGTGACCTGGCCTGTCCAGATCCCCCTGCAGAGCTTGCGCCCCAGCAGATCAGCACTGCTGCCCATCCAGTGCTGTCTGCAAGCTCACTGAGGGTGCACTCTGCCCCCTCATCCTCACCATCATACAGACATTAAGCAGGACTGGCCCCAGTACGGAGCCTTGGGGAATCCCAGTTGTGACTGACCACCATCTGCAGCACCACTCACCTCCTTGCTTTGGGCCCAGCCATCCAGCCAGCTCCTAACACAGTGAAGAGTCCACTTGCCCAAGCCATGGGCTCCCAGCTTGTCTTAGTTTAATACAATTAGACAGAAGAGAGTCTCAAAACAGCGTTATCTCCCCTTTAGTTTTAACCACTCCCCTTTCATCAATAAGGAAAAAATGAATGTCAGAGGATCTAGGTGAAAAAAACCAAAGCACTTACTAAAAAGAAAACAGCAACAACTAAGATACTATTCTTTGTTCAAAACAAGCCAACGCTGCTGGGACACTGGAAGAAACTTCACAGCTGCTGCAGAGCTGATCGCCCTCAGGGGCTGGAACTAATGGAGAGATGGTCAAACTTCCCAGCATGGCACAGCACCTGCAGGCAGCAGCCGAAACTTATCCGGTGGGTTTGATCTCTCCTGGCAGCTGGAGAGAAAGGTATTGTGAAATTCTCCAAAGCCCACGGAGAACAGAAGGAAACTACCTTGCCAAATGGCACAACTCAACACTGTTCCAGAAGCATGAAAAGTTGTTGGAAAATTCACTGTGTGAAAGTTCTGCATTGCAAAATGTAGATTCTTGGTTTCAACTCGGAGATCTGCCCCCTGCCACCCACTAGGTAACCAGAAGACAACAGAGGAAGAGCTCCACACATGTCTGTTTCTGATTTTTGAAGGGATCCCCCATTCTCCCTTTCATGAACCCAGTGTAAAACACATAAGTTCAGTTTCCTGGGTGGCTGAGCCTTAAAGTGACAGTAAAAACAGAGTACATGGATTAATATAGAGGAAATATGGAATACTCATTTTTTGGGGTCACCCAGGGGACAGCTTCCCCAGCAGAATGCTGTGGGTGACTGAAGTTCAAGGCAGACAACATCCACAGCCTTTCCTCATCCACTAGGCAGATAAGCTTATAATAAAAGGTGATCAGCTTGATCAAGCAGGATAAAACCCAGGGTGGCTGGGCATGCTTCCATGGTAGTCATGTATGTGATGCACAACTGCACTCAAGATATATGTTCCATAACCCTCCCAAACACCAAGGTCATGTTGACAGCCTTCTATTTCTCTGAATCCTCCTTCCAACCCTTCTTGTAGGTGGGTGTTATATTAGGCAGCCTCCAGGCAGCTGGGACCTCCCCAGTAAATCAGAACTGATGGTAAATGATGAAGAGTGTCTTGGCAAGCTCTCCTGCCAGACGTCTCAGCACCCTTTGGTGAATCCCATCTAAGTACCACAGCATATCACTACTTCCACCTGCGTGGCAGGGGGTCTGTTCTGCTCCCTGTCCCTGTCTATCAGTCCAGGGGACTGGTTGTCCTGAGGATAACAGGTCTTTATGTTAAAGTCTGATGCAAAGAAGGCATTAAGAACCTCAGCCTTTCCCTCATCCCTGCTGACAAAGTTCCTGTTCGTGTTCTATACAGGATGAAGATTTTCCTTGGACTTCCCTTTGTTGTCCACATATTATAAAACCACTTTTATTATTTTTCACAGCAGTGGCCAGGTTGATTTCTAGCTGAGCTTTTGCCTCTGATTTTCTCCCTTCACATCCTAACTATATCCTTGTACTTAGTGAGTTTCCTGCCCCTTCTTCCAAAGGTCATAAACTCTTTTATCCCAAGTCCCAGCAAAAGCCAGACCCGTCTTCTTCCCTGACGGCTTTCAACACATATGGCATACTCCTGTGCTTTTAAGATTCCACCCCTCCTGATCCTTTTATTATCAAGGACTGTTTCCTAAGGGACTCTGTGTCCTAAACAGGCCAAATACTGCCCTCCAGAAATCAAAGGTAGGGGTTTGATTAATCTCACTCCTTACTTCATCAAGAATCAAAAAGTATCATTTCATGGTTGCTGTGCCCAGGATTGGCATTTTGACCACTGTATCTCCCACCAGCTCCTCCCTGTTCATGAACAGCAGGTCTAGCAGGCACCACACCTGGTAGCTCCCTTACCAGCTGTGACAAAAAGTTCTCTTTCACATACTCCAGGAGCCTCTTAGACAGCCTCCTCTCTGCTATGTTGACCTGCAAGCTAAAGTCTTCCACAAGAAAAAGGCTGGGAACTGTAAATGATCAGTCAGCTGCTTAGTGAATAGTTCACCTGCCTCTTCATCCCGGAAGGCTGGTCTGTAAGACTCCAACCAGGATATCTACATTGTTAGCCTTCTCACAAATTCTCACTCAACAACTCCTTCCTTCCCAAAAAGGTTCTTCTTCAAAGCCTTTTCTTTGCCTGGAGGGCAGAATAAAAATACATGGATTTTCTAGTTAGCAGCTCCTTCATGTGGATCTCTCCCGCCTGGGACCATCTGCAGCTCTTGGTGCTTCAGGACAGAGCATCAAGGCTGCTAGGAAAAAAAAAATCTGCAGAAGATGGTAGCCAGATGAACACATTGTACTGCTTTGTGTGGCAACGTTTTGGTAGTGGGGGACTGCAGGTGTGGCCTCTGTGAGATGCTGCCAGAAGTTTCACTTGTGTCTAACCGAGTCAATGGCATGTGGCTCCAGGAAGGACTCACTGCTGGCCAAGGCTGAGCCTATCAATGATGGTGGCAGCAACCATCACTAATGTCCTTAAGAATGAGAAGAAGAAAACTCTATAACTACAGTTGGAGAGAAGTGTGAGAATATGTATATATATGCATGTACTTACATATAGGTAAGTATATGTAAATATACTCAGCAAAAAACCCAGGTATGTAAAAAAGCATGGGGAGGAGGTACAGCAGCACATCGGAGCAGAAATTCACCAGTAGCCAACTGTGAGGCAGGCTGCCTATGAAGTCCATGGAAGTCCACAGTGGAGCAAATATCCACCATGGACGACCCCACATCAGAGCATTCGATACCCAGGAAAGGGACCCATGCTGTGTGTGAAGAACTGTACCACCTAGAAGGGATCCAGGCTGGAGCAGTTTGTAAAGAACAGCAGTCCAACACCTTGTAGTGTGTTGACGCTGGTTGGATGCCAGGCGGGTGCTTCTCTATCACTCCCTCTGCAACTCAACAGGGGAGAGAAAACGTAGGAAAAGGGCTCACAGGTTGAGACAAGGTCTGGAAAAGATTACTCACCTAATATCTCCACAGGTGAAACAGGCTCAGCATGGGGATATTAATGTAATTTATGAATAACAAGATCAGAGTAGGATAATGAAAAGTTGAACAAATCTTCAAAACACATTTCCTCATTCCTTCCTCCTTCCTAAGCTCTACCTCCTCCCCTTTAGCAGTGCAGGAAGACGGGGAATGGAGGTTGCAGCCCATTAATCACAGGTTCTGCTGCGATTCTGCTGCTTCTGGAAGAGAAGTCTTTTCTCTGACAGTCCTCAACAAACTTCTCCAATGTGAGTCCTTCCCAAAGGCACCAGCTCTTCACAAGCTTTTGCAATGTGGGTGACTCTTCCTCAGGGTGCAATCCTTCTGGCACAGCCTGCTCCAACATGGGTCCCCCACAAGGTCAAGAGTCCTACTATAAATCCTGCTTCAGCATGAGTTCCTCTCTCCGTGAGTCCGTAGCTTACAGCAGCATTTCACAGAAGGCACCTCTGTAGCCTGCCACTACCAAAATCTGGCCATATCAAATCCACTCACATTGGAGGAATTTGTGGTGGACTATCTGCTGTAGAAAGGGGCCCATGCTGGAGCAGGACAAGAATGCAAGGAGTCTTCTGCCTACAGAGGGAGTGGCAGAAACAACATGTTATGAAATGACTGCAGTCCCTGTCATTCCCATCCCAGTGAAGCAGTGGAGGAGGAACCTGGAAGTGAAGTTGAGCCCCTGGAGAAGGGAAGGGGCAGGGGGAAGGTGGTTTAAGATTTGCTTTTACTTCTCGTTAACCAACTCTGATTTGATTGTCAACAAATTCAACTAATTTTGGACCCTATCTGAATCTCTTTTGCCTGTGATTGCTCAGTGACGCTGACCCTTGAGCCTTTTGTTTTATTTTCTCTCCCCTGTCCAGCTGTGGCAGCAGTGATGGAGAGGCTTTGGGGCACCTTGTGTCTGTTCAGGGTAAAACCATCAAACACATTTAAAATGTCTTTCACAACACACAGGCAGGACAGCTTTCAAGAGCTGGCCAATATAAAATCTCTGAATCACTTAGGTCAACTTTAAGATCATCATATCCAACCATTAACCCAGCGGGGCCAAAAAACTGTTGCCCACCATTAAACCATCTACCTAGGTGCTGTATCTCCATGTCTTTTAAATACTTCCAGGGATGGTGACTCCATCACCGCCCTGGGCTACCTGTTCCAGCGTGTGAGAATCCTTTTCTTGAAAAGATATTTGTAATACACAATGTAAACCTCTTCTGGTGCCAGCTGCAGATATTTCCATATGTGCATAAGCAGAAAACAATAGGCAAAATACCAATATTTGATTAACTCTTTTCTGGAAGGAAATTTAAACATACAGGAATGCAGCATTGCAAATATTTTAGGATAAGGACATAATTTTTGTATGATACAAACAAATTAACCACATAACTACACTGAATGCAGCTCAATGAAGTTTCAACATCAGAATCCTATGACTGACAAAAGTCAAAAGCAACTGACAAAATTACAGACATATCTTAACTGTAGATAGTACTTCTGAAATAACCAATGATAAATATCAGGCAGAAAAAAGGAATTTGGGTGTAAAACCAGAACAGGAATTTAGTTATTGGAAAAACTCTCTACAGAGATTTGAGATAATCACAAAACCTGATATCCTCATTAAAAGGCAGTATGGTTCATCCAAAAGCAAAAAATAATCAGGATTCCCTTCTCACAGTCTCTCTTCAACACCTTAAAACCATGAAACTTCTTTATGAGTCTTTGAAAACCCTTAGGGTAACTTTACCAGTAAAGACATATTGGTGTCTAAGTCCACAGTTCCTTTTTTTTTCTAAATATTGGTGATGTGGAAATCACCATAACTGAAATAAACACATCATAGCACAAAGAGTGACACATACCTACCTGAAACACAAATGAAAACACTCCAAATAAAGAGATAAATATACATTATGTGCACAAATAATTTATATACACAGTCAGATACAACTGTTTGATAATATAGCACAGTAATCTGTCCTCCATACATCTTTAAATTGCATTTATACACCTTTTACATAGGTGCTTTGGGCCACATATATTATCCAGCAATGGGATGAGGTTTCATTCCTCAGTGTCTCAACTGATTATTTACATCTTTGCACAGTTAAGAAATGAGACAAAGCATCAAATCCATCTACTACTTTGTATTTGCTTTGCCTATAGGTAAAAATAATACATAACATTTACTCATTGAAAGCAAAAGAATTCTACATTTTAAAGACAGGGCTCCTTTTGCTTTATTAGGGTATCTTTTTTTTCCTACATCCTTTTGGAATGCCTAAAATCACATTAGGAGTCATAGGAGTTTTGCTTTGATGGTGCATCTACAGTTAACTAACTTTTGGCTAAATGTTGATATTAGTATGAAAACTTTATGAGACGGTGTGTCTTGAGCCTCTCTTCACCATTGAATCACCCAAGACATGGCTACACCTGAGTGCATCTGAAAGCAGTGCTTCTAATACTAGGCAATTTTAAGTTACTATATGTCTTCCAAGCTTCCAAATATCCTTATCATCCAAAGTAGATTTATATCTCAGAAGCACTTATTATGGAAAGTGACTACAAATTACAGCATGAAGACTAGTGCTGTAGCAAGTTATCACAGAGCACTATAAAAGATAATGTCCCATTCCAGAGTAAGGACCAGGGGGTGATCCCTAAGATTCCTAGGGTGAAATTAGACATCAGTGAGGTCGATATCGCACCTGTGAGCAGTTTATTGATGAGGAGAAGGAAACTGGCAGAAGCAAATGAAGGAGCCAGCTCCAGGAGCGGCGAGGCACTGGGTGAGTGATGCACTGCTGGGCCAGGCAGCGGGTGTGAGGCGGCGGCAGCGGGAGAAGCGGCCAGGCAGCGGTGGGAGCACACTGGGCAGGGGCAGGTGCCAGGCTGAACAGCAGGCAGCAGGGCAGGGATAATGACATGGGCTACAGATTGATGAGCAGGGGCAAGGGCCAAGGGCCAAAGGCAAGGGCAATATTGTGACAGCAAAGCCTGGGCAATGACAGCCGGCTAGGAGTGAGTGAGAGAGGGTAACACCCAGCGCGATGCACTCCACGATATACTGCACAGCTCCTCCTGTGGTGCAGCTGTCCAAGGAATTTATTGGGTGATCCAGAGAAGCTCTGCCGAGCAGCAGGAAGGAGTTCTCTCCGCCCTCAGGGGGAGCGGCCTGGAAAAGTCCTCCCAGGGACAAAGGTTGTAGAGGCTTTCTCCACTCCAGGAGGCTGCCTGGAGAAGTCCTCCTAGAGGCAGAGCCCTTCTTTGCCCTCCTCCCCACGGGGTTTGCTGGGCACAGTGCACGTGCTGTCGCTGCCAAGGCATGTGCAGATTTTCCAGTTCTTTTCCATTTAAACAACAGATTTTTGAACAACGGTTCAGAATAAAATCCAATGTTGAGACATTTTTACTCTAACATTAATAGTCCCTCACAAGCAACAGAAGAAATACAATCTGAAACAAAGGAAAGCCTCTCATGAAATAAAAAAGAAGAGCACTAGTAAATATAAAAGCATGCTGAATCAACAGATGTTTGGGAAAGCTGTATGTACTCCTTGTTCTAAAACTGATAAAGTTACAAAAATAACGACAGTGTCAAAACCTCACCAGATAATTATATCACTTCTTTAATTCCTGTCACTTTACCACATACTGTTCAATACTATTACATATTGTTCATTATTGGTGAAATAACATTAAACTTGCTGAGGTATAACATCTTATATTGAATATACTTCAATTACGGGATACTCACTTTAATTTTCTTTAATATAGTTCCAGAGCAGGTGGTGACAGTGGTAAAGAAAAATAACATTTTAATTATATATATATTGCATCTACACATAGCTTTAGTGTTATTTCTCCATACAAGCAGCGATTTTGGTTCTAAGTATAAAAAGACAATTATTTGAATTACTTCTGCAGCGTAGTTTTATACTTGAATATATTACTTTTAGTATTACAGAACTTGAACTGATGTCAGTCTTTGAATACTTAAGTAGGTGGGTGTTTTCTGTTGTTTTTCTTCTGCACAGCACTAACATGAACTTGTTATTCCCATCTCAAGCAGAAAAAAAAGGAGTAGAATGAGTCTTCTAGTAGTACACTAAAGTAAAAAATAGTTTGCCTATAATGATGTTCTTTTAAGCCCCTCAAACGCACTGTGAATGATGATTAGAGAAGAAGAAAAGATTTATTGAAACACAACTTCAGCATACTGATAGACCATGATATCCAAAGAAAAAGAATCCTTGTAAAAAAATAATATAGTAAAATCTTATTTATGGTCTGTATGAATTCCCTGTATTAAAATATCTTTAAAACCTCTATCCATATTTCTGGAATTTCTGTTTCAAAGTTCTTCTGAAGAATGACTTCTGTACAACCTGACTTTAAACATATAAACCAGCATAACTGAAAGCTGGTTTCATAGACTGGGGAAAAGTACATCTCCCAAGTCTCATTTGGGACAAGGATGCAATCTCCTCCTTGGGTAATTCCTTTCAGAAAGAGGCATGTCTGCACACACAAAATCACACACAGAGGAAGAAGGGAGGGAATGCTGTTGCGCTCTGCTGCACCCCTGCCAGCTAAGGCAATTTTTATTTCAGTGCTTACATACTGATGTTGGTGTCCAAGCACCTGCACTGTGGTTACTGCCCTTAAAAAGCAGAAAAAAGCTAACTGGTCTTTCAAAATTTGTGGCAGCATAGAGAATTCATTTCAGTCATGAAAACTGTGACATATCTGGAGAAAGTTCTATATGCAATTGCTGGAATATCATTTACTTTGACTGTATTTGCTTCAAACATCAGAAACCAAAAACTTATTTCCTATGCACTTGCTATTTGCATGAAACCCCAAATGCTGTAGAATGATTTTCAGTGTCAATTTCTTGTTTATCACATTTTCCACCCTATATGTTTTTTAGTATCTGATAAGTCTCTCTGGGATCTAGCTACATCTCTGATAAAGAGCTGTTTGACAACTGCATTCTTGATACAAGATTTCTCATTTTAACTATATACAAATACACAGAAAGGGCTAACACGTATTTATTTACAAGTATAGGTGTTGCCAGTATTATAATCAAACACAAACAGAGAGCAAATGTGCATATGTGCTCATATACATACAGTAAGACAATGGCATTTCCATGGGGAAATGCAAAAGTTATTGTTAAAATGTCTGTCATCCATGTAAGAGAAACAGACATGAGCTGGGCATTAAATTTGCATACAGCCCCAAGCACAGAGGTTCCTGCATGTGTAGTGTTCTCCTGCTCTTGAAGATGGGTGTATCTGGCAGGGAGAGTCTGTCAGGATTAGCTCAAGAAAAAACACCCGCAAGGAGGAAATTTGAAGGCATACTGAGAATTTATCTCAGTATGTGAAAATAAACACAACTCTGCACACTGAGAGTTACCACAAACACTAAGCCAGGGAATAATCTACTTCAGCTAATTAACACACAACTATACATCACACTGTGAGAAATGGTAGCCACTTAGGATTGATTTAGGTCTTGCATGCTTAGATTTGGAAAGGAAATGGCTTTTTAAATGTTCACAGAGAAGAAAGAAAGAAAAAAAATATAAATTTAATGTAGTTGTGATATAAAGAGGCTCAGATTCACTTGATGGCTTAGTTTTCTTCTGAATAACAAGGCAGCATAAAGATGTTAATGTTTCTTTTATGAAAAATAAAAAATAACCAAAAGGTACAGTTCGTTTCTTCATTTTGAAGCTGCTTTTGACAAAGTCTACACTGATAGCCTCTGCTTCAAGTTATAGTCAAGATTTATTTTTTTTTTTACCAAATAGGTAAACTTGTTTAAATAGAGTGTGTCTTTTACCAACAATGCTGGCTGCTGAGGTAGACTTAAAATTCTGGTAGGAAGCAGATAAGTATTACTGCATGTGATTCTTATTTTTTAAAATTATATCATCTATATGGAAACAGCTTGACCTGAACCCATTTAGCATAAGGCAACAAAGTCTTTATTTTTCCTTTTCCTTTTTTTTCTTTTGCCAAAAATCAATCCGCTTTTTCTTTTAATCTTTTTTGTTATGAGAGAAAGCATGATGCCATTTCATAACTTATACTTTCCTAACACACACAGACTCTCAAACACAAGGAAAATAACTCATCATATCAAAACTAGGACATGAAAGCATATGTCCTAATGTTCACAGCTACATGTCTTATGAGTCTTTACTACTCTTAAATAGTAATTGAAATTACTACAGAGATTTCACACATTTATGGCCTGCTAACATGAGTCTAGTTATTTCACGGCCAGTTCACAGATATCACCAAAGAGTAATAAAATAGATGTGATTGGAAGAAAAACAGCTGAAGATGGCTCAAACACACACAAAAGGTTTAAGCAAGACTGCAGTCCAAGAATATTGAGAAGGGGTCACGGAAATATCCAAAGAAAACGGAGGTAGTATCTGTAGCGCTTTCAAAGTGTGCTCAGCTGGTGTTTACTTCTGCACTTCGCCTTGCTCAAAAAAGAATGCTAGAGAGGCAGGGCTACAGTTTGAGCCAGTGACAGCCAGTCTCCAGACACCTCTGTGTGGTTCAGCAACATTGCACTCAGGATTCCACACTGACTCTGCTGTCTTGCCAACAGCACAGACAGGGAGCTTCGGGCTTGAGACCCCAGCAATGTGAGTGTACCATGTACATTACTGGTAAAGGCGGAGGCCAACAGGACTACTTACCAAATAAGAATGTGGAAAAAAATCTAAATACTACCAACCCACCTTAAATAAAAAGAGTGCTCCTCAATATATACATATGTTTCAGGTGGGGGTGACTCATCCCCCCTCGAAAGGTGTCCCGGATCACCCCGGCCCGAAGATTGTATGGATGTTTAAGACTCGCAAGGTGCGACCTTGTGTGCAGAGGCAGTGGGGCATGGGGCATCCCTCTTTCCCCTCTCAATTCAGGAGGTTGGTCCCAGCACCTGAGAAGTTACATGTTCTGCCCGAGACTTCGCTGGGGGCGAGACCTTCCTGCCTGCCTTGCTCCCTTCGGCTGGGGGACTGGGGAGATGGCTGGGGTGTGCTGCAGATAGTGTGGGCTTGGCCAGGGATATTGCTGCGCTGCAACTCGGCACTGTGATCACACCTGCCACCCTTCCCCACTTTCTCCCTGCTGCCGGAGGTGGTGCCGAGATCCAGCACGGCCTGTGAGTTTGCCAAAAGCGTCATTTTCCCTCCTCCTGCTCTGGAGGCCTGAGCCACCATTCCCTCAGGGAGGCTGGGGGCTTGCTCGGAGTGCCCCCGCCAGCGCCCATGGGCAGCTCCACACCGAAGGGGAAAATCAGCAGGTAACAGGTTGGAAACTTCTGGTTTTGTTTTGTTGTCTTTTCTGTTCTGTTATATACATTCATATGTAATCCAGTAAAGAACTATTATTCTTGCTTTCTAAGTTTTTGCTTGGAAATCCCATAATTTCTGAAGTTACTGTAAAGAAGGGTCTTATTTCCATTCCAGGAAGACTCCTTGGTAGACGTTTGTTTTTTAAATCAAGGCATTATTTGGCACCTAATGTGCGGCTCGAGAGGAAAGGGTGAAAAGAAGGTAACAGTTCTTGGGCAACCCATTTGTGTATTGGATATAGAAACCTCACTTGGCATCACCATGGTCCAGCTTACCCCAGTGCAGTTGGCAGATGACCACATTCATGCTTTTTCCATTTGCGGATCACTCTCTAAACATGGGCCCTAAACTAATGCCATTGTGACTGTTACCGACTTTGTAGAATGGGTCAGTTGGGTGAGTAATTTAATGCTTATAAACCTGTGTATGCATGTGGCTAATTAACTGCCACAGCCTAAGATCCTGTCCTAATAATGGTACTTATTCTGGGGGAGGAATGCAGTGGGGTGTTTTCCCCCAGTCTTTCAGCCTCTTTTCCAAGCCTACCACAACAGTTTCTGAAGGGTTTAAATTCCTCCCAGATGCTAAAAATACCATATTCTTGCTGATATTTTTTCTAAGTTTATTCAACATGGTCCATTTAACATTTAGAAAGAGGGTGAAGTTGCCTTGGGTAACCTGTCCCAGAGACAGAGATGCTGCCCAAAAACCTGCTGCAGGGCCCAGCAGCACCACCTGCAGTCAGAGGGAAAGCTGGCTCACACAGCAGTTCAACTAACAGACGTCAAGGCCATTTAGGCTCCAGACAAACCAGAAGGGCAGCCACAGCCACAGCTGTCACCCTTGTCCTGCCATGAAGGCTCTGTGGGATATTGAATGGTGGAGTAAGTGTAGATATGGAGAGGTCTGGCAGGTTGCTTACATTACACTGCCACAAACCTGCCAAAGTAGCCCTCTGACATTCCAATGGAGTCATTTCGGGATCTGGCAATTTTGGCTGGAGGGTAGGCTCTCCCACTGGGGTTTTTTTTGGGAACTGCGGAATATGCTGTGAGAAGTGGTGGGACTGACTCAAGACTTGGCTGGGGTTTGGGGCTCCCTTCCTTCCTGTTGTTTGGGCATTGAGCAGAGTGGTCACTAGGGGAGATTTGTGTATTCAGCTCCGGGACCTTGCTATGCTGCAATTCAGCACTCCAGCTGAATCTGCCTGCTTCCTCTGCTTCTCCCTGCGGCTGCTTGGTAGTGCCAAGACAGGTCACGGCCTGCGTGAGTTTCGGGGGAATCAACTCCCCCCCCCTCCCTCTTGTCAGAGGCTGCTGTTGCCCCTGAGGATGTTCCAAAGGAGTGAGTCACTGCAGCATCTGTGCAGCACCTTTGCCTCACCTGAGCCACCAACACACCCTGCCAATCATGTTCATAACCACACCAGCATGGAAAAACAGTGCTCAATGTATGGGAAGCGCCTGTAGCTGTGTTCTTGTTTGTTCCATTGTTTGTTCTATTCTGTTAATTATATATATATATATATATATATATATATATATATATAACAGAATAGAACAAACAATGGAACAATTTGTTCTATTCTGTTATTTATATATATATATATATATACACATATATATATAAATATAAATATATATATATATATATTCTAGAAAGGAACTGTTATTTATTTTCTTACATTTTTGCCTGATTTAGCCCCCTGATTTTCAAAGTTGTAGAAATGCAGAGGGAAGGGTTTTCTTTCAATTCCAGGAAAGTTCCCGCCTTCTTTGGTTGACATTTGTCTTTTAAACCAAGACACAGTGGTATAAGAAAAGCCTTTCACGTAAGATCTTGTAGTAACCTGCAAGATCTGCGATGTTTCCCAGCCAATCTGTGTGCTGTTTTACAAATAGGTGAATATTTTACAGTAACTAAGTAGTTAATAGACTTCTCAATACAGGTGAGTTAAAGAAACCTTTTATTTATGGAGGCAAAATTAACTGGATAGGAGTCAGCTATTTTATATGCATGTTAAAATAGCTATTTATATATCTGTGTCTATCTCGCTCTATATATGTATCTCTCTGAAACAAGGGCAGTGTTTACATCCCACTCTAAAACCACCACACCAAAATCAATTATTTGAGATGACAAAGAACCTGCTTTAAGCCTCTTGTGTTGTCTTCTCTTGAATCTTTATCTCTTGACACTACTTCAGGGAACCGCATCCTAACAGTAGGAAATGGGAAACCCTTTCTTAGTGGGGACAATAAACACTAAAAGACAGAAATGCTTGTGGTGGTAGAAACCCACCCACGCCTTCCCAATGACAGGAATTCAGAAAGCCGTGACTTCAAGATCCTGTTCAAACCCCCCTAACTGAATGTAACCATCATTGCTAAAACATGTCGTTCTTTCCTACTGTCAGTCTGCTCCAGCAATGTAGCCTCAGCAACAAAATACCTAAAATTTGATTTAAAAGGGTATAAGCATGTGGAGAATCAGCACAGGCAAAATCCTGATATAAAAATAGCCTTATGAGAACAGACTTCAGCTGTTGGTTTTTCACATCATAGAAAAAGTAATTCCAGTAATCCCCTAAAACAGTACTTCGATAATGTTTATCCATGTCAGAACTCAAAAAGAAAAATACATTTAAAAGCAGGACTGCAATATCTCATGAAAACTCACGATTGCATTCCCATTTTTTCCTTTGAAAATCTGATGTTGTGTTTTGACAGTGACAAATTGTGTGTTCTTTGCTCAGTGGACTTTCCTGATAATAGAAGATATTCTTTCCCAAGAGAAGGTATATTTCAGGTAAACACATTCACAAGTACTGAGTCTGCCCTTTACTGAAATAGAGATTGATCTAATTGGTAGAATGTCATCACGGAACAGAACATTTTAAAATAGATTACCAGGTAAACTTTAAATTACTTCCAACATTGAAAATGGCTGTTTTTCTTAAGATACTATTCCTAAGACATTGATATCTGAGAAATGCAAGTTTTGCTTTGCCATACCACATGCTCAATGACAGCTACATAGTATTTATCTTCTAAATAATTCTTAAAGAACAAACTATTCACCTAAAAATAGCAGAAAGATAGAATAGAAAAAAGCAAAATTGCACTATAGCAGTTTTAGCATAAGTTTATCATGAAGTAATTATTCTACCCTTGAGATTTTCTTTAAAGTTTACGGGAATCTGCTGTGGAAGAATATATGTATATTTCTCTGTAATCTTTCTGGCACAGAACCCAACAGATTTTTAGCTACTGTTATCTAACTACAAAAAAGTTTAAAAACATAACTTACAGCTCATCCTCCAGATGAGCAGTTAGTTTTCTGTCATGCTTAGGCAGGAAATGAGTGTAGCCTTATTTTTCCACAGAGTGAGAACAGAAAAAGAGAAAGTAATATACAGGGGGAAAAAACCACAGGCCATACCTGTGTAGACCTTTACTTTTTCCTTGCTAAACAAATTTATACCTGTGAATGATCTGTGTGTAAAATACTCGAGGCAGAGATGTGCATTACAGGAGAGTAAAAAAATAAGCTATTACTAAACCAAGATTTTTTGAAAGGTGTATTAGTTGTGTCCTTTCCTCATGTTAACGTTTTTCCTTCTCCTGTCTATGCAGTATATGTTTTGCTGTGACAACAGTCAGTCATGATGTCGTCCTCATCCTGGGTGTCCTGCTTTCCTTGGGTGCCCTCAGCTGGGAAATTACTCCCTTGCCTTATGAGTTATAATATGAGCATTTGCTATGAATAGCAAGTGCCTTTCTAACTTGGCCACTGACACAACAAATTGAAGCAGGGCCTTCAGAAATAAGTCAGCTTTCTTTGTTAACCGTGCAGCATTTGCCCAGGCAAAACAACTGATAAAAATTACTTTTCTCTCAGTTTTATTTTTTAATGCTTGCTTGAATTCCTGTAACAATTTGAAAGATGAAAAGGTTTGCATTTTACAAAACAAATCCCAACCGAGACAAAGAGTGGCTCAGTGCAAGTGGGAATTCAATCCGTGCTTCTCTCATCCACAACAAAAATGCCTTCTATTCTAGTGAGAAAGGGAAAGGCTGGAAACTCCCATGCTGATAGTCCTGATGTTTTTCTGCTGCTACAGTGTGTCAAAGGTTAGTTCCCTCCCACCTGCATCACACTTTGCTTCTTCTAATACACAACGAAGCATTCAGCAATACGATTAAAAATCATCTCGCTCATGGGAGGCTCTCTCAGACATTCAGTGTTCCCTTCTCAAATATCCCAGATAAAATCTTGTACCTTAATAAGAGTTTTGTCTTTTTAAACCCTATTTACTGACTCTCACTAAAATTAAGCACAATCTTAGTAGAATCAAATAAATGTCAGCAGTTTTATTCAGCACACTGTGATCATGTGCAAGGGTGACCTTCTTTGTTATGATCTATTAGGAATAAAATAATAAACCTAGAGACATTCTGCATTATGTGACATAAGAGCAACTCCAAAGGAAAACAAACTGTCATTTTCAGAGCTGATATGCTATCACTGGGTTCTAGGAATGGAAGCAGTTATATTATAAAGCATATACATGAGGGGGAAGAAAAAGAAAAATGTTAAACTTCAACAGTTTTGTTTTTTTGCAGAACAGTCTCAGATTTAAAAATAATGCCTGTTATTAAAAATGCTACCTTTTTTTGATATTGCATATTGCAGTTGAAGAACCAAGTAATAGCAGCATTGCTAATGAGTAACTGGTAACCTCACCAGCACTGACAGCATGGCTGGTATTCTCGTGGGGTAGCTTGATCCTGCGTTGCAGTGGTTTTGGCGAAACTCCCTGACCATCAAGTCAGTAGCCAGCACCTCTAAGGTTAGCTGCTGACTGCTACAAGTGATCAAGCCCAGAGGGAGAAGGCTGAACAGAGTTTGGTTAATTTCATAAAGTTTACCTTACTCAACAGATAAAAGAGACCACTGGTATAATGTAATTTGCAGAACAGAGAAGAAAGAGTGAAGTAGAAATGAAGAATTATGCTCATTTATTAATACCTGATGGACAGTACATTAAAACAAATAATTATGAGAGAACATTGTACCTCTGAGGTACCTCATGAGAGTGATCTGCTGTTTTAAGATCACATATTGTCATCAAAGTCTGGCAATTATGCAAATAGTAGTAGCTACATTTAGAGGTCTGCACAAGTAAAGACTTTCCCACCTAAATAATAATTGTCTCTCAGGAAAGGCAATGATTTTTGTGTGATGCAAAGGTGCTACCTACAGGCTTGAGCAGAGAATGACATGCAGGAGAAAGGATCCCATTTTTATGAGGAAATAGAACTAGCATTACCACAAAACCAAATACCTCTTAATTTCAGGCTAAAGAACACATTTTACCAAACTTTCAAAAATCCATAATGCCAAAGATTCTCAGTTAACCCAGTTTAATTCTAAATCTTATGACGATGTCTGTATTTTTCTGGGTTTCTTTATTTAGATCAATTACAGTAGCATTAAAAAAAAAAAAAAGGCTAACTTTCTTTTTTAAACAACAAACATTAAATAAGCTGTATGCTGTTCTGATACACATATTTCAGGCATATTTTTATTGACAAATAAACCAGGCCACAACTATCAAAAAACTACATTTGAAGATCAAAATTAATATTTGGTCTTACAAATACAGTTAAGTGCAAGACAGGAAGTATCTGTACCCTATTAAAGATGTACCTATCCTCTACCTCTTCTATAAACAATGTTTTATTCAAGGCAGTGCAACTGTACTGAGAATCACTAGCCTAAAAACAGCAGCATATCCAGTATTTTTGAGATAATGAAAAATGCTTAGGAAAGTGCTTTACTCTAAGAGCATTCTTTCTCTTCCTCTGCATCTTTTACACATTTGTACCCAGTCAGGTCAGATATGGCAAATATTTAGGCAAATGTGTGGATTTAATCCTGGGGATAGTCCTACTGATTTGAATGAATTTAATTATATGAATTTAAAAGCTCAGGCTCTGTTTGTTAACTTTTAGGAACAAAGGTGTGCCCACCACCCTGTACACACCACTGCAGTATACATCCAACACATAATGATAACAGCAGTGTTCTCTTGCATTTGCCTTCAGCTAAGGCTAAGGCAAGCAGTGCAACTGTAAACATATATTCTGCCTTTCAAAAAAACTCTGGCATCCTTTTTTCTTTTCCATTTTTAAGGGGGGGAACAATTTTGAAAGTAGTATAAAAATAGAAAAACAAAAGGTAAATATTATTAAATACATTTTGTATTATATAATGGAGTAATAATTGAGAATATTTTTTATTGATATATATAATTCAGCAGTTCTGTATTTAAAGGCTGTATTTTTCATATCTACAGTTATGAAAAGAGAGTACCCTGTCACAAGTACAATTACATAAATTTTAGAATTCTTGCCATGCTCTGAATGCATGAATTTTAAAATGAGATTTTCTTTTCTGTCCATTTGTTCAAATTCTGAATTCCTTTTAGGGAGTAACTATCCACAGAAATTTTTATTTGTATCAAATAATTGTGATATTCAGAGTCAGTTATCTGATGAGCTGAAAAAGAGCTTTAGTTTACTGTCTCAGATGGACAGATAATCTACATTAAAGCACTTTTCTGAAATAATTAGGATACATTAGTAGCTAATTCCAGCTTGTCTAAAAACACCATTCCAAAAAAATAAGCCACAACATAAGCTTAAAAATAAATTAAAAGTAACCTCAAAGAAGAACCAATGGTATTGATGTATATGACAGAATGACATAAAGAGCATTCAGCAACAATACATATATTTTGCTTTATTCTTAAGCTGCTAAAATCTCTCTTAAGGACAAGATCCTATTGACACTGTTACTGATTTCAGATTCAAATTATCATGCAAAATATCCAATTATTCTTGATTTTCAGATGCAATTTCAAGAATGGTCTGATCAAAACCTATCGGCTATTCCGATTGCTATTTTTAGAAACTGGGTAACCAAAAAAGGTTACATAATTGTAATTCTACACATAAATTTTTCTACATCTAATACAATTACATCACAATTAAATAAGCTCAATTATTTTTTATTTATGAAGACAATCCTGAATTATTTTTAATAGAAATATCTCATTATAATTAAACTCTTCAGAATACATTTAAATGATTGTTGAAGAGAGAACCACACAAGCTCTGGCACAACTTTACTGTGAAATTAATATTTAACTCGTTTTAAAATACTTATTGCCTCCTATATAGTTGTCTGTAAATTAGTTCAAGTTGCCTTTGCCACTAATTGAATTTATTCATATTTTATTCTGTTCTCCCAATTTTTAATCAGAATGTCTGTGAGCAGTTAGTGGGATGTTCATGGGAGAAATAGTGGTAAAGGGAAAAGTTTCTACTAGATTTCTCATTACGATAACTAAATTTTAAATTATATGCCCAAATCCTTTTATTAATAATTTGCCTGTGACAAACTAATGCATCAAAATTTAACGCCATTTTGATGCTATTATTTTAGATGTAAAGATATTTTTTTCTCCCTTGTTAGATTTTCTTAACCCGCAGCCAATATTAAATTCTTCCAATAAGTGGGGATAGCAGCTCTCTATAAGCACTCCTAATTTCATGATGAAAGGAAAACAATGGCTAGCGGATTTCTGCAAAAATACTTCTGATAGGGAAAGATTCAAAATTATTCAGTCACATGCAAATTCTATTCCTAATTTTGCTGCATGTATATGCAATACAAGAATTTTCAACTTTTAAAATCTAGTAATGATTAGATAAATCATAACTGACTTAACTAAACATTTTTACCCTGCTATAGTATTTCATGTACGTCCTAAAATTCATTTCTTCTTTGAATTGCTGTAACAGAATTTCCATGGAGTTCCTTCCAGGAAAAGGCCTATTATTTTTTTCTTTGTACTTCTCGCTGAAACGTTCACAAAGCTCTTCAGAACCCTGATCAAAACTGAAAAAGTAAAATAAAAAAATTCCCTTTATGAATGCTTGATGACCTTTGACATCGTTCACTATTTAGAGGCCCATAAAAGAATAGTTAACATATATGACTCACAAATTAACAATTATGAAAAATTATCTGGGGTAGAATGCTATCCTAATGCAAAAAGATGGATTACTTGTCATAAACCAATAAAGCTTTTGTTTGCGAATCCAGTATCTCACTTCTTTCTATTGTGTTGGGAAACTTAAAATTATTTCTTCACTGCAGTAACTTTAGAAAATGAAGCATATCATACAGGTCAGCACTGAAAGTAACCCAGAAATAATCTGTCATTTTTTAACCAATATATACTTTATTGGTTCTAAAAATCAAAAGTCAGCAGAAATGAGAGCAGGCAAATAGTCCTGTTCTTCAGAGGTGTCGGGGGTGTTGGTCCTACCAGCCAGATCTGAAAGCAGTCTCAGAGAAGTGCTGTATTTGTCACTGCCAGGTAGGCAACAGAATTTAATTAGTCAATAATCACATTTTAGAGCACAGGCATCCCCTGTTTTAAAGCACTTCTGCATTAGAAATTCTTCAGGGTTTTGGGTTTACTTTCTTCTCTGCATCTTGGGGGAGACAAATATTTGGATTTTTAATAGAAAGAATGTGAGAAAGAATGGATGTCTGCAGAAAATAAAATAAATACAAACATCTGAGTACCACAGTGCAGTGTTATCAGCTGCTGAGGAGTTATCCATGAAAAACTTTGTCTGATGATACAGCCGAGCATTCGTTACACTCTCTGACTGGCAAATGACTGGACTGGTCAAATCAGAGATAAACCAAGATGAACTTTATTTTCATCCAGAAACCAAAACTCCCTCTCAGCCTTCTGCCTTCCCTGCAAACAGTGAACCTATTGCTTGTGGCATAATGCTGAGAGAAAAATACCAGCAGGAATGCTGCTGATGCATATAAAAGTAACTGCTGTATCCCTCAGTCCCAGTTTAAGTGCTGACTCACTTTTCACATACACTTTTTGCTCTGCCTATGCCAGAATCCACAGTCATCTTTGGCTCACTAACTTTGGCCCAGTCAAGGGGGGACTGATTTATAACACTGCCAGTTACAGCTCTTAACTGTCTTGCACTGAGAGAAGCAGTGGAATGGTTCAATTAAAACAATTTCATTAAAATCAGACATATACTAACCCGAGTTTCCCAGGTTCAGATCCCAGGTCAGATACACACTCCCTGCTCCCAGCTTCAGCTGAGAGTGTGACTGGAGGTGGCTGCCGCTGCTTTTGGGAGAAGGGAGGAGCCGCCTTGTGTGTCAGGGTAGGGAGGAAGGGGGGATTAGCTGCATTGTCACTCACTAATGACAGCTGCCAGATGATTAGAAACCACATTAAGTTCTTAACTTTAACTGTGCTAATCAGCAAGATCAAACTCCTACAACCAAACTGCGTTTTTTTTTATACTTTAAAAAAAAAAAAATTGCACATTTGTTGCCTAATCAGGATGTAAGGCAGTGAACAACACACAGTTGTAAAAATTAACTTTGATGAATAAAATACTTGATTGATTTGGATTGGCCTCAACAGCATCATTTGCAAGGGCTATGCATACAGATCTGAGGTTTTAAGCAGTATTATCTCTTCCTATGAAATACTGACATTCAACGATCAACCGGCATAAGGGAAACTGTATTTATGCATTTTGATATTATATTCTTCGAGAAGGTGGCACTTGAGAACAGCAAAGTTCTGCTACTTTTACTGTAAGAAAGCAAAACTAAATGAAACCAAAAATTTGCAGAAAAAGAGCTGAGTAGCCTTTGCCATAACTATTCTCTGGGTAGACTGTTAACATTAACTTCTGGGAAATCTGCAATTTTTCTATATTCTCTGCATAGACAGAAAGCTTACTTCTTTAACACTATGTTTGAAGCAGGTTCAAAATAGAAGGTTAATGGTAAAGCTATAATGAATGTATTTACTTTGAGGGTTTTTTTCTTTGGTTGTTTATTGTGTGGGGTTTGGGGTTTTTTCCTTTTTTTTTTTTTTTTTGTTTTACTTAACCTATGACTTTGATATGCTTTTGGATATACAATGGTTACCCAACCATTTTATGGCTTTAACAAACCCTTACTTCTGCCTCGTATTCTATACAATGTAGCCTCTATTTGCACCCAAGTGGTACTAAATTACAGATAAAGTTACAGCAAATTTGTTTTCTCAAAAAGGCAGTGAGGCCTAACATCCCTTGAGTAATAACAGCCTTCTTTTAATTCAGAAGTAGAATTGGAATAATTTTCCCTCAGAAAATGCAACAATAGAGCTGTTCTTGCAGGGCTGAATGGGGATGGCTCAGTTTGCAGGTGTGCAGGTGCTCCAGCGGGGAGGCAGAAGGGTGCCTGACCTGGGTGGGCAGCTCAGGCTGTGGGAGCTAACTCCAGACTGGCTCACCATCCACTGGATAGGGCTGACGGAGCTCTCAGTTCTCATGCAAAGAAATATGCTCCAGTGAATATCAGTAATTTATAGATATGTATCTTGCTCGTACTGATGAAATCAAAGTAGCTAATAAAAACCTGAAGCACCCTTGGAGCAAAGCAGAAATGTCTTAAAAGGTTAAAACTCCATAAATCACAGCCAAAGCGATTCTTGAATGTGGAAATACTACACTATAAAGACCTAGCAGCACACTGAAGTTATTTTCCAAATGTTCCAGCTAATAGACTCTGATGAAGAAATAACTTTTTTTTAAATGTGTTTCACTGGAGTTGTGTTAAAGCAGCTTAATATCAGGATTAAACTCCCTGTTCAGGCCCATGTGAAGCTGCAGTGCTATAAAGAAAGTGATATAATACAGAAGCAAAGCTCAAACAAGGCACTGGTTACCTCTGCTGTAAAATAAATCACTCCAATATATTTCCATATTTACTTGCTACAATATTATGATACTATTTCCAACTGATGAAAATCAAGCGCATTTAAGGAATAAGCATTAAGTGCTGTTAATGTGGTCTTATGCTGGTAATCATTGTCTTGGGAAAAGTATATTGTGTTTTATATACTAATGCTATGATGTGTTTATTAACTCAGAATCCTTCTGCTAACAGTGGTGCTTTAAGCAAGTAATAATTAATATGGTGGCAAATATTTTAAAAACCTACTTTCAAATTTAACAAATTTTAAAGGAATGCATTATCTGCTGGTATTATTTCTTCTTCAAGAGAAAAGAGCAAAAGAATACTGTATACCCCCCAAGCAAAAATTACTCAGTCTTTCTTTTTTAAGGAAAACATGCTTTAATAAGCTTTATTGGTATCCTTACAGTATTGATCACTCTTTTTCAAAGGAATTAGCTGGTTTTAATTTCAAAACCCCACTTTTCCTGGAAAATGAAGAATTTGTCATTGGAAAATAAAGATTCAAATGCATGCACCTGTGCCTTCTGGTCTGAGATAAGGAAGGAATTTTTTTTCTCTGCCTCGTAAATGAGCATCAGAAAGAAACAGAGCGAGAACAGCTAAACGGTCACAGTGCACTTGAGAACTGAGGAGAAATATAAGGAAATACCAATAGTTGTAACTGAATAATAGCAGTTTTAATAGATAGCTTTCCTGTGCTAATAATAGCTGTGAGAGTAGTGATCAATCGCAAATAAATAAGACTAAATTATGTCCATTTTTTATTTTTGAAAATCAGTGGGTTTTCCATAGTCTACTTGTATCCCTGGAAAGTAGGTGGCTTCTTTTAACTTCTGAGCTATAGTAATAGTGTAGATGTTAAAGGAAATGTAAAAACTCACAGATTTGCCATACATTTGTAAGTCTATTCAGTATCAGCTGCAGCCATGTGGCTTACAGCTATTTTTTTTTTCTTCTCTTCAGTAACAACTGGAGTCACAAGGTTAGTTATTTCTACTGGTAAGTGTTAACACTTACCCTAGAAAAAATACAATCTACCACTGAACCAAAAATAAACAATATTTTTGAAATTATGTCACTTTATTTATTGCAAAATATTGAACAGATTCTGGGTATAAATACCATTTTTTTCTTCTTTTGAAAAGTAAATAAGCTAAATATAAAAAATAAAAAAATTATGCTTTCATCAAACAAATGGTTATGACATTTACAGGCTTTTTACTTCAAGGGCAACTGAAATTCTCCTTTGCTGCAGGAAGTTAAATCACCTAAGCATGACACTTGGTAGAAATGTGGCATCTGTCCACACTCTTAAGTGCGGACAGTTTCACATATTAAAAAACTATCCAGACAACATTGGTTCTTGCTTTGACACATTACTAAAATTATCTTTGAGGCAGTTTCTGCTCCTCTTTATATTGCCATGACCAATACAAGAATATACTGTGTAAGACAGACCATTGCAAACATGCAAGCTTTACCAGTGATGTGGCTAAAGCTACAAGAGTATTTTCTTCACAAAGCTGCACCTACAAATTTTGTCCTGTAATTGAGAAATTTAAGAAAACATTCTGTCTAGATTTTAATCTGCATGATTCATCCTTGTCACTGAGATCTGCAGGTGCTGCCTTGGGAGGGATGGGGGGTAAAGCACATAGAAAGGTAGTTCAAGAAAGCATCATTTTTCATAAAAAAATTATTTAACTCTAATTTTTCAGGGATGGAGAACAATCTACATGGAAACTTCATTAACCGTGACTGAAACTATGCAATAAAAGGTATGCTAATAAACTGCTGTATAAGTCATACATAATTTAGAAGAAAAGTAAAAATATCCACCATTTGTAATCTTCTTAGGTGTTTTTCTGTAACAACACACTTCAGAGATTTTGTCCCCTTGCCATTAAGATGTCTGCTCAGTACACAGACTCGTTATCCCAAGCAAGGGACAACTTCTAGTGCTATGGCTTTTTCACACTCTGTCGCAAGGAAATTTCCCTAACTGACAAAAAACAATGGTAAAAGACCAATGCCTTCACAGGACTTTCCTATATAAATCTCAGTGGAGTTCCACTGGAAACAAAGCTTTTTGCATTGCAGTCCACCTCATGTGAGGAGTATCATCACTATAAACAGCATTTCCACCCACCAGGGATTTCCAAAAATGAAGCAAGCCTTCAAACCCTTTCCAGGTCCAAAAAAGACATTTTTAGAATGGGAAGCATACAGCATCTTTCTTTTTCCAAAAATGTAGGAAAAAGCTGTGTGTGGCAGACACTTCATTTTTAGGAAAAAGGGACGAAACTTCACATTCAACTTTTGCAGTGATTACTTAGGGTTGTTTTCTTTAGAAGCTTTATTTACATCATCAGTAAAAGCAATTACTGTTAGTCATATAGCATATGTGGTGCAAGTAGACACAAAATATGCACTAAAGCTTTTTTATGTTAACATCCTGGATTTCCCATTCAGTTACGAAAACTGAAATTATAAAATTGCGAGTTAAATAATATAAGCAAGAGAAATATATTTCTTATGCATATTTGAAATGTTGTAAAATTGTGTAAAGTGTTTTCACGCCCATAAAATCCAGCACATTGAAAAGAAATGTTTTTTTTTCTTAATTCTTCTACCCAGACACTTATCACCTACCAGAAACATATCTATTAAAGAAACTCTTCTTCTACTTCTACGGGCTAAGTACACCGAAGATTCCTTAAGGAGCAATAGGAAGAAACCGGTAGTTTAATTTCTGAATATGCTGTCCTTTTTAAGCCTTTTGCACAATGTATTTTCAAAAGATCTGAATCATTGCTTCTGTCCGTTTTACCTTACTTGGGCTTTTCTTACCAAAACACAACATATCTGATTCTTTTGTTACTACCATGCAATTTTTGGCAAAACCGTTGCATTGTGTTATTTTACCTATTGAATGGACTAGTGGAATCAGTGTGTCCTACAGTTCTTTCACTAAAAAACAAACATTATAATACCTATTTCTACTAAAAGGAAAATTATGTAGGACAGTCTTTGTAATGTGATTTTATAATGTGTTGGTTCTCATAATACTCACCTAAAGATGATGAAAAAATAACAATCTTATGACTGAGTCCTGTGCAGTATCTAAGTCATGGAAGTTTAATGGCCAAGATCTCCTGCAATGTCTGAAATAGAACCTCAGGGAACCCAAGGATGAAAGGGTACATAACTACCTTACAACACCCAAGCTACTTAGTAATCATCCAAATTCAGTATCAGTGATGTAGGAATTCCTTCAAGCGCAAAGTTTTTCATTCAGGACAGTTTTATGCACTGAAGAGGAGAGTGAAAGTAAGAAGTGGGGATGCAAAGCAAGGCCTCTCCAGAAGCCCAATGGTCCTTTCTGCAACTCTTCCAGTAACACCAGGCAATGGGGACCTGTCTTGTACATACCTTGGGTTATCAGAAACATTCTGCCGAGTAAGACTGCAACTCACACAAACTGACTGCCCAGATTTCTAGTCACATCACTGCCTCAGCAGAAAACCTAAGTTGTTTTAAGAACTTTATAAGTAATCCTAAATACAGGGGAATAAATCATAGTTTTTGTAAACTTCCACAATTTTTCATCAACCACATTACAATGCATCATTTTTGGTATATCTATAATAGCATTTGAACAAATTTGGTAGTTAAATACTTTCAGAATCCTTTCAGCTTTCTAAGGAAAATACAGGGGGAAAAGAGTATAGTATTGAAGGAAAAATCTAAGACTTGGGATACTATTGCTTGATGCTGCTATCTGTTCCTGTTTGATAAATCACAAAGTAAGGAAAATAATTCCCCACTCAGAATAAGTGTTTTTGATATTTGATGCCTTAAGATTTTGAAGAAACTCAGAAGAGCATCTAGTTAGGTACTAAAATATATATGCAGGTAAAATAAACACCTAAGGGAGCAATTAAAGTGCTTAAAGGTAGAGCTAGTGCCATTTTAGACACCCTTGGGTGGGCACCCCAGTCACCTGGATGGTGATGGCAGAAATGACAGAGAACCTAAGACAGACATATACTCTTCTGGGACAACAGCTGGACAGCACACAGGATGCTCTACATTACTGAAAATGGCATAGGTCTGTGCTTGGGCAATAAATCTCACTGTTAAACCAGTTTAACAAGACTCTGAGAAGGAAATAAAAGTTGTTTTTTATAAACAAAACAAAGTACTAACACAGGCTTGTACATATATAAATATTCCCCAGTTTTTCTTTGTATCACATTTGCAAACACCCAATTTGTGAAACAGAAGATGTGGTCTGATGACACCAGTCTTTCCATACCAGTGTCATTCCTCATTTATTATTGTTAAGAGGTGTTTTTTTAATCATAGCTGGTACTGGTAGGTTCTTTCAGTATTTATAGCTAATAGATCTCTTTGGTCCTATGCACCGGGTTCTGCTGTGTTTTTTCTTTCCTATTCTACCTTCTAAAACCTAGCACAAAATATAGCTAAGTGTTGTAAAAAGCTCAAATTCCACAGTAATTTTGCAGCAGTCCAACATTAGTTCTGCTGATATAGAGAAATTTAGGAAAGAGGAAATAGACCACTTTTCTCTTTGTCTGCTTTAGTTTAAAAAAAAAACCCCACCAAACCCCACAACAGTCTGGTCCACTTCTTTTTCTAACCTGATGGTGAGGATACAGATGACGAAAAGCTGAAAGAGTCTTACATGCGTAACCTGCACCAGAAATTAATCTTGGTCCTGGCTTTGCCATTGCCATGTCACTTTACCTCTGTAAATCTCTCTTTTGAGAATAGGAAGTTTTTACAGCAACAGCAGTTTTTGGAAAGGCTTTTTTGGGGAGATAAAAAAATGCTTTTGCAACTACCTTACCAGCAACTACTCAAGTTTCAAATTCTAGACAAGATGCGGCAAAGATAATTTGATAATACATTTCACCCAGATTTAGCAAAAAAAAAAAAAAAAAAAACCTATTTGAAGGTTGTATCCTTAATAACGGTATCCATGATGGGAACATCTACTAGTTTTTTAATACATCTGAAAATTCTGATTTTTTACAATTATACTGTGGAAAAAAAAAGGGAACGTAATAATTAGGACAAATGCATTCCAACCCTTGATGGTATCATATCAAGTCTCTCTGGAAACAGTATTTGAGTGAACATTGCTTCCAAAATACACAGTAGTGATTGCTTCCCTTTTTATTAGGGAAAAGCTCAGCAAAGTGATAAAATTGCTTTGCTGTCTCATTTTCTTCTAGGAACCAGGTCTTTTAAATCCTGTTTCCTTTTCAATTAATTAATGTGACACCTCCACAACTAAATGGCATATGTGCAAAAGAACCAACACTTAATCAAAAGCCAGGGACACTATTATGTCATTTCACACATGAATTCTGTAATGTTAGAAGACAAAGTGAAGGTGAGTTAGACCTGACAAATTACTTGGATGCAGGGAGAATCATTTCATCAATATTTGAGAGGTTGAGAAAGAAAGAAAAGCATTTTCTCTGTGTATTCATGTACACATATAGAGTGAATGAAAGGAATAAAAACAAGAATAGGAGAATGTGTTAATAAGAAGCTTTAATTTGAGGCTAATGTGTGTGTTCTCAGGTGAGGGCACTCTGCTTCTAAGTGAGAAATGAAATAAGTTTATTTTATGAGTAACAGTTTAATGTTCAAACGGGCAATTAAGTACTTTGCCGAGACCATTTTGGGATACCAAACACTTTGAAGATTATATATTCCCTCAAATTTCATGTTTAGTGTTCCTCTAAGAGAATATGTGGCTCTCTTTAGTTACTCAGTTCTGAAAAGTACTTTTAAGGCAAGGGATATTTTTGATAATGTGCATCTTAAACTTTTCACTAAATTACCAAATTTAAATTTTACCTTTTTGTGCACTCTGACATTTTTGTCTGGCATTTTCATTAATTTTGCAACATACATAGCTGAAATGTTAACTGATCAATACTTTGTCTCTCTCATGTAGCACTAGAGTAAAGCTCCCTAAGGACCACAGAGCAGTACAGAAATTAAATGTGTATCAAATGTTAATGTTAAACACAGCAGTACGTACTGTATAATGACTGAAATGGCTAAAAGAATTCCAAATGGACAGATGGTAGCACAAATTATCTACAATCACATTTCAAGATTAAAGTTTGTCCCATAAAATAATTCAATGGCTCATATTGAAGTGTGTCCTTTTACCGATAGCTCCATTGTCCAATTATTTTTCTGCTCATTACAGTGAGAAATGCTAGTATTGGAAAAAAAGAATACACACCTTTTTCCCCTCATGTTGCACTCACTGACATCTATAAGACCACTAGTCAAGAAGTTGATGGAAATTAGGCCTAATTTAGCAGATATTTCAGTGCCCACAGTGGATTAATCTGAAAAAAAAAATCTACTTTTGCCTACTATACTAAAATTCTTCTGCCTGAAATGTACCATAATAATTACCAAATAATAATAATAATAAAAAAACAAAAACAAAAACAACCCTGCCAAATACTGCAAAAATCTGTTTTAAACAGAAATAAATATGTGATTTTATGGCAAAGACTCTTTATGTATTCTGTTCTTCCCCACTGTATTTAGGTCTTACGAAGCATAAATGTAAGTACATAATGCATTCTTGACCAGCCTCTACACATGTGATACAATGAAGTTGTTCTGGAACAGAAATATGAACTTAATATTGTTGCTATTCATTTCCTTAACAGGAAATAAATACCAAAAAAGCAGGAGAGAATATAGAATTTTCTAACTGCTCTAAAACAAAGTCATATGCTAGCCAGGTGAACCTATGGTTCATGAGCTATTTATTAATATCTTTAAGTATCTGAAAGACAACAGCTATTAATACACCACAGTTATATCAGCGTGAAAATAATGTTATTTTTATATATATATATATATATATAGGTAGGAATTTTTCTCCTGCTGTGAATTTCCAAGGCATAGAAAAAAGAAATTGTGTGAAAACCCTCAGTTATTCAGACAAAATCTCCAGTGAAGGTGATGAGCTTATGAAATTTAATAGAAACAAATAAAATATTTAGCTTAGTTGAGGAAATGCATAATCACTGAAAACTTAACTTGAAGTTTGTGTCTCTATGAACAGCATAGACAACACTGGTCATTGAGCTGATCCCTTTAGATAGATTTTAGAAAGAAACATCCTTAAACTCTTCAATAGAACATTTCTGTACCTAAAATGTCCCAAATAAGTAAAAGTTTGAGATAGCTAAGCTTAGGAGTATAAATAATCAGTAAGCCCTTTCAAATCACACTGCTAGCCTTGGTGACTAACAGTGTCACTCTCCAGGGAGAGCAACTTAAAAAAGAACAGCACTGTGCACAAGGCACATAAAGCAGGTAGCTGTAGCTTATTATAGTTACCATATTAATCAAGGTTTTCAGTAGGTTTCCAAGAGTGTTCCACATTTTTGAAAACTGAGCTACTCTGCCAGAATTTTTTCACCTGTGTATTCCCATCAGAATGGAAAGACACACAGTGAGGTACTAGAAAGATTGTAATGCCAAGGAAATGGGGCATTGGGAGATACAAAAAATAAACTCCTACATATGCAACTTACATAAAATGACTGCATATCTGTATCAGGATGTACCCATCACAGTATATTTTCAAACACAACAAGGTAGAAGAAATTGTTAGTTTAAAACTTTACTTCTCGGACATTGTTTATTAGGCTGCCTAAAAAAGCTGAAAACTTCCAGAACAGCCTGTTTCTCATCTCCTTTCAGGCAGTGACATTTCACTGTGACATTTTCTAACCTCTAGGAGACAACTTCAAGAGGAGATATAATTTGTATAAAAGTGAAGAGAAAATGAAATATATAGGTACACTTATTTTATACACTCTATTAAATTCAAATGTAACCTTAGTGCAAGTATAATTCATCATAACACAGGCAAGGGGATCACTCTCGAGATTTCAAGAGCCTATGAAAGTCCAGAAACCATCTAAACCCAAAGCTTATAATCATGATAAAAATTCACATATATTTGACTTGGCCAGCAAAAACTTCTTTTGCCTGACAGAAGAATGATTTGATCCTAGGAGAGAATAACATCAGGTCAAAAAGCACAGTGTGCATTTTGGATGCAGAACAGTACATCTGTACAATCACAGTACTGATATAAACATAAGTACTGCAACACCTACCTAGTAAAACAAATACTGTTAGATAACCAAGAAAATTAGAATTTTAATACATATGTTTCTCTATACAGATAGGAATGAAAAATATGAATATATCTACAAAAATTTAACCAGGAACATGTTTCAACTGCAATATACTCTAACAATAATAATAACATATGTTGATTATTGACCTCCCTACTCAAATTCTGTTTTACATACTACTACTTATTATGAACATGATTTTTTTCTATGGCCAGAAACAATTACAGGTTAACAGCAACACAACTTCTTCCATGGCCACAGCAGTGCACTGTGGGAAAAAATAATTTAATTAGCCCAAAGAAAAGTATGTCTTCCCATTTTCCTTTCTTTCACTGGCCACAGCTCAAGTGTTCCTTATCCATATTAAAATCCAGCTTAGAGTGATGAATACCTACTAACTGTAGCAGTAAATGAACATTTGAGTTCTTGTTGAACCTGCATTTTCCTATGAAGTGTTCCAATAGGTGCTCCTTTGAAGATCTCCTTTCTACAGCAAACAATAGCAAGCATATTTAATCTTCGCATACAGTGCCATTGCTACAGACATCAGTTAAAGTACAACCCCGGCTCTTTGAATAGCACAGGTATCTCCTGTACTCCCAACAAACACAGCCACCAAGGGACAGCAGTGTCCTGCCATCCTCGACAGGCACAAGGTGCTTTAGCAAGCGACACAGCACAAATGAAGCCATGCTAGAAGGAACTTCCTGCAAAGCTGCATGACTTAGTGACAAACCCAGCTACATCGTTTTACTGCACAGCCAGTTTGATTTCTCCAAATTTGAGGCACCTGACCTCCAGGCACCCAAGTAAAAAGTACTGTCACCAGATGATATCTGTAATTATTCGAAGTTATACCAAAACCATTCCCTGTTCATAATAATGGTGGAGAGACTTCTAATCTCAGCATTTCAGCCAATTTAATAAACTTAAATGTTCTAGAAAGTATGTATAGATTTTTACTATCTAATGAAAAAAAAAGAGTAATCTAGTCTTGTTTTCAGCTCTTATAATTTTAAAAATAGAGGTATTTATCTGAGTAACACAATTGTGCTTGGAATTTTTAAAATTTAACAGAAAAATAAAGGTTAATACTAATGATGATAATGTTCATGAAGAAACAGCAGTTTTGTTTAAATAGCTAGAAAACAAATTCACTAAAAACCATTCACTAAAAACTATGACCAGAACTTGCTACCTAAAAGGTACTAATTTGCTTGCATTTATGGTTTTAAACTTGGGTTTCTTTTATTTTGGTGGATGTTTTTTATCTAGAAACACTACCATAGTTCACAGATTCTATTCTGATTTGGATCACCTGCTTGTAACTTATATAATCAGTTACATTTACACTATAAGTATAAAATTATAAATTTTAAAAGACCACTCTGTCTTGTTTGTGTGACATTTTAAACTTCATTTCTTTTCTAAAAAACTGAATAAACATGACTTATGCTACCATTATAATGCAAACTTTAAAACAAATTAAAAAGAAACCACCAATCTACCCAGTATTGTCTCTCAGTCTGCAACACAAACACACTGGGACAATTAAAAATAATATAAAGAAGATCATACCAAAAAAGCAGCTAGACTTCTTGGTGGAGAATCCCAGTCAAAACAACTGCTAATATAGCAGACAGCAGTAACGAGCGCCATGATACAATGCTTCATGCGGATGAAGTTCCTTAACAGTAGCTGTTAAAAAGATGAAAGAACGAAAATATTTCAAAACCCCAAAAAGTTTCAGGAGAGGCGCATTCTAACAATACTGTCATTCTCAATTTGGGGGAGCGCTGAGAAAATATTAAGCTCTCTAGCTCACAAATTGAGCAAGAGAGTTTAAAATCAGAGACTTAAGAGAATTTGTTAATTGTGTCAATTGTTATTTGTAGAGTTTAATTCTACATGGTACAAAAATTATTCAACATTGAAAAGCCACTTGAAAAATTTCACAAATTATTTTGTAAATTAGATTTTAGTTTCTTTAAGCCTTTCTTAACAGATGTTGGCCTTTTTTAATAAAAAGATGATGCAGGATACTAACCTGAAGCCATGCAACACTACTTCTCTATTATAATTAAAGTATTTGCACCATTTAACATTTCTAATAAATGCTGTGAAGTTTTTTGAAAGCATTGTTTTAAGTATTTACCAAAGTAATCTGCATACTTTCAAATTACATATATGTAAGACATAACAGCTCGAGGTTTTGATTGAGGTAAATGTACTTAAATCCTCTAAAATGGCAACACACTTCACCACAAAATGTGAACAAACCAGTGAAGGATTTGTGTACTGAGTCACATAGAAAATGGTCACTCCTCCTTCCATCTGCAAAAGTCACAATGCCATTTTCTTCTATGAAAGTGGGAAGAATGAGTCTTGAGTAAAAGGCTTTGTTGCTTCTCTGTTGGAATAGTAGTGCAAAATGCAGTCCTAGTAACTGGATTACTCAAAATTGAAAATAAAACCATCTATTGCCTCTTGAATTTTTTTTTTTATTAACTATATCATAAACTGATATTCATCCAGCAGGTAATTTAAACCATGCTTAAGTCTACAAGATTTCAGAAATAAAGAAAACATTTCTGCGACCTTTGACTTTCACTGAAAGCAACGAAAATCTTGTTCCCATAGTCCAGCAATTTCTCTCCATATAAGATACAACCTTTGTGGAACATGAAAAACTGACTCCAAAGTAGTTCAAGTGCAGAAAAATATGTCTGTTTAAATAATATTTTACCAAAGTATTAAAATTGTGTGTAGCAAAAATATCCAGAGAAAAAAGAAAAGAGTCAAGACATTTCCTATTCCTGAGATTACAAAGAATTTTAGTCCGCTTTCACCTTTGATTCAAACTTCACTCAAGTAACCTGTTTGAAATTTGGTGAAAAGAATGTTGACTCTTTACCCTGCAACAAATGGAGAACTTTTGGGTCAAAGTTAAGAGCAAAAATTTATGCAAGACTTATTTTACATGCACCTGTGCAATAATCTGATATGTGTGAAACCTGATGGTTTCAACTGTGTTCTTATTCATGTATTTCATGGAAATTAGGCAGCAATTTATAGAGGAGACACATTAAACCCATGTATTTTGTTTCTGACTTCTCAGCCTATCATATTCTTTTGTAAACATGTAATGAAAATGTTATTCTTTACCCTTTGCAGTATGATACCAGATATTTGAATGTGCACACTTGATATTAAGGATTTTAGAAGGGATTAGTGTTTCCTTACACTTTACCTGTTTAGACAGTCTGTCTTCCTCTTCAATGTACTTCTGTTCTTTGGGCATTAAGGTTCGTATGCTGGCTTTCACCTATGCATTAAAATTCAAGTCAGTATTTCAAGTTTACTTGCTTCTTACTAATAACACAGGCTTCAATTCACAAAATTTACCAAGTTTCAAAGTCATGGCTGCCAAGCTCGGGACACATGAGCATACACAGAAACAAGAGTTGCTGCTCTGTACATTAGCAGCAAGAGCAGCAGCAACAAAAAGAGTGGGTGTGCCAAGCAGTGGCAGAAGAGTATTCTCTAGTATACATCAAGGCTTATAGAAAATGAAGAATGACAGAAATTCTCTACAAATCAGGAACAAAAGCTTTCATGAAACTGAACTCTTTAGCAGTACAAAAAAACCCAAAGTTAAGACTTACAGCATTAAAAATCACATCTATTTCAAGATAGATGACCCCCTTTGTTGGCCCTGTCAGCTGCTTGTTTTTCAAGACGTAGGCTTTCTGTTCACCATTTTGAATCTGCAGGAAAAGGACATGACAGCCGTCTGTCTTGTGGTCTCTGCTGAATACACCCCCCCGGTGACCCCTGACCCCCAGCTGCTGAAACTGACAGAGAACCCAAAACAACTGTGGCAAGTCTGACAAGTACCTGTTCATTACCAGGACCGAGTCTGTCAGGAAAAATTAACTATCATGGGATTCAACATGGCCGTGAATAGAGTATGTTAAAATTTTAGTGTTCTTATTACAGACCTTGGTTGAGAAATGACAGACTCGGAGCTGCAAATTTTTTTTTTTTTTCTCTTTCCCCCCTTCAGCAGGAAAAATTCAGAGCAGTATGTCAGGTGAATGAAGCTTACAGACAGCAATGGTATAGCAACTTTGCCTAGAAAGTCAGCACTTCGATCGCGGTCTTCATCATAAACTGTCACTTCAAGCACTGAGTGGATGTCCTTTATATTGCTACAAAGAGAGAAGTACACGCAGAAGAAAGAAGTCACTTATACCAGCAGGTACCAAGGACAAAACTGTAAAAGGTTAGCACAGATATCCATCTATTTTTCCAAGCCCTGGAGGAGAACTGAGCTTAAGTAAATGAGACACCTCTGCATATAACCAAAATGACTTCTAAGGGCTGCAGTGATTACTCTCTCTCTCTCTCTCTCTCTCTCTCTCTCTCTCTCTCTCTCCAAGGCTTTTCCAGCAGAAGTTTTCTGAAGGATGTTGCTTTAAATCTCCTGCCTGGGGTTTGCGCTGCATGACCTGCAAGGAGCAGCACTGGGGGATTTACAGCCACCAGCAGAAGGACTGAGACATTGTAAAAGCTATACTTAAACACTGCTACCCTTGTGGCAAATCTTACTGCAAACACAGTGAAACCTGTAGATTTGTAAATGGAAATAATTAGAAGCTACAAGAGCATATCTTTGCACTAAGAAGTTTTTTGTTTAATCACAATATACAATGAATTACAGTAAATAAAGAAAAAACAATATGGAACAATGCATCTCTCAAGTATAACTAAGGAAAAAAGACCGCAAGCTATTAAACACTCCATTGCCATGCACAGGGAATATCACTGTACATTGTAAACTTTTGGATGAAAAATTCATATTCCTTATTTGAATAAAAAAAAATATTTGAGAGAACTCAGGTTTGATTGAATGGCTGATCGAGGAAATACAAAACAAAGCAGTTTAACTTCAGTAAAATATACTCCTCCAGATGAGGGATTGCTAGCCCAAAAATTAATTGAGAAATCTGACGATAAATGCAAATGTACATAGAAGGAAGGCCTTGAAAGCCTTTAGAGGTTTTCTATTCAATTCCTGGTTAATCTTTTGTCCTCTACAAATCCAGGCAATTCCTTGTGCAGAGAACACTGTCAAGAAGTAGAGAATGATTAGTTACTGGCTCTGTTAGTAAATAATGAAAAAGATATTAGTGAACAATTTAGCATGATACAGAAATGAAAACTACAGAAATGAAAAGTACAACTACTGTGAGATTTTTTTTGTTGTTGTTGTTATGAATTCATTTCTGAGAGCTCACTCCTGTGGATGTTAAATGTATGAATGACAAATCTAGAGGGGAAAATAAAAATTAAAATTACATTGAGTTTTGAGATTAAGAGCAAAATATAGCATTTTTTATGTACAATAAAGTGAAGTAGTGTACACAAAACTGAAACTTCTACTATATTTGCAGAGGACTGTTACTGATTTCAGCAGCAGTGAGACCTGCAATGATCAGTTTCTTCTACTCATTGGTGTCACATTATAGTCAGATAGAGAAAAGGGAGTAAAAAAAGGCAATTGAGTGAGGCAAACAAGGACATTTTGTCTGAGGAAGACTTTTTTTCTGTTTTATCAAAGCCTTTAACTGTCTTCAGAATAACACAAGAATAAAAGAACCAATCACATCACTTCCCAATAAATTGTTTTAGAATGCATTTTATGTAACAACTGGATTGTACTAGTGTGATACTAGATGGTATTGTGAGAAGTGCAGCTGGTAAATGGAAACAAGAAGTGGAAAGTATTTCATCATAATTTAGAGAAATATAAATGCATGTAGAATTTCCAACTTTATGTAGTTATTTTTTTTTTACATTTAACAACCACATTTTAATGAAGGTCATAATCACAGTATCTTTTTTCCCCCACTCAAAACTTCAGGGGCAAATCCATCACATTGGATTTGGCCCTTGAAACTAACAGGAGTCTAGTGTACACAGCATTACTCACACTTGGTTTCCGAGAAACACATCTGGGATTTTTATGTTTAAAATTATACCACTTCTCTATTTTTTTTCACGTTTTTAATCCTTGAAATCTGTATTTAGATGCTTAGTATAAAAATATCAGTATGTCATCACTGTTCTTCTTTAGAACTGCCAGTATTTTTGTTCCCTCTCCAATACCCTCACTTCCAAAAAACTACCCAAAACGCACTGCCCATCCATTCCCCCATCTAAATCCAAACACCTACAATGTGAAGATTTTGTTCCATTCTGGATTGAGGTTCCTGTAGACAGTATGTGTCAGCAGTCTGTCATTGTTCAATTCAACTACACAAAATGGGTCACTTTTACCTGTAAGAGAAAATTTGGAACAAATTTTATGAACTAAAAAACATACGATGGGCAAGTTTTAAATTAAAACAAGTTTAGGGGGTTGTTTCTCATTTTCTGAGCTTCACTGTAATGGTCTGCACTATAATCAAGATATTCATAACATGGCACTCATCTCCATAATCTATTAACATTATTTTCTAAAAGAACAATTCTTTTGTCTTAAAAAAAAAAAAGGGAGAGGAGGCCAACAAAATCACCATAGGGAATCTTCTGAAGAAAAACAGCATGTTCCTAAAAGTCACCAAACATCCCTGTGAAACAGCAAAGAGAACTACACTTCAATGGTACCGTTTCTCCATTGACTTTGAAGATACTATAATGAGAGTACTTTTGATATGAAGGAAATATATTATTCTGTACTATTTGAAACAACACAGCACCTACGAAAATTATCCAAAGACTATAATGCTGTATTATGTTTCACGGTGTACAAATTTTCTCCTCAAAATCAAAGAATCTTAAAGACAGCCTCATATAAAAGCCTAACATAAGACGAAGTGGGCAAGTACAATTATAGAATGAAACAGTATGGGCTGGAATTACAGGCCATAGTCTCAGCACAGCAGAAAGACAAACATGGTTGATATTGAATTTTACATTAAAGCATAATAAAGTAGTTTTGGATGTATTTACAAAGAGGTCCCTCAGCATGAAAGCCACCAAAGAAGAAAGTATGAAATTGCCACTTTGAAAATGCATTATGTAGATAATTGAAGCAGGATAATGGAAATGGATATGGATATTTTTTTTCCTCTAAGGAAAAGTAATGGGCAAAGCAAGTATGTGTATGTGTGTCCTGAAATATGAGATACACACCTTACAGGGAAAGACTACAGGCAAGCAGTGTTTATATACTAAGGAAAGTGCAAGAAAAAGAATCAGAACTGCAAGTTTAGGGTAGAACATGAAACTGACAATAACCATTTCAAGGTTTTATTTTGGAAATAAATGGTTGTGGCTTAAGCCCACCAGGAAGTTAAGCTGTTCCACTCTCCCTAACCCCTCTCTCAGCTGAGAGAAATTGAAGGCAGAAATTATGGGTTGAGATAAGAACTTACTGGAAATAGCAATGAGATAAGAAAGCAAATAGTGACAGTGTATAAGAGAGGGTGATTACATGCAAAAAAGCTCACTGAGTGATGCACCACCTCCGCAGATGGTGTTGCCCCACCACTCCCTCCACCATGTTTTTCCCAGAAGCTTGGGACAATGATAGATAATGGCACACAAACTTCTCACACCTGCACTTTTTCTCCCCAAGAACAAGACAATGAGAAAACCACAATGGCAGACAAATCTTCCAGTTGGGACCAGCACCAACCCACCACTTGCCACATGCTCCCCCAGAAATGGAGAAAATGGCTGCTGAAGCTCTGCACTGCCCCCATTTTCCTCCACCAGAAGCCATGATTTCTTCGTCTTGGAAATAAGACTCCATACACCAGCAGTGATTTGAGTAGCACAGAATTACAGCCTAGATAGGCCCTCAGGGCTCTGGGCTCTGCCCTTGTGTATCCTTGGCATAAACTAGGAAAAAAGGATTAGAAGAAAAGTAGACACCTAAATCTGATGCATAAGAACAGCCTGGCTTTCCGAAAAAGGAGTGCTCCAAAGTGGGAGGAAGCAAAAGGGGGTGGGATTAGTATCTCCAGGATTTCAGCACAATCCTGGAATTTCCTAGAAGCATAAGAAGGGGTAGAGAGATAGACCTAAGAAACAGCTATGATGGAAAGAACACTAACAAAGACATGAAGGGCATGGTGGGAAGACTTCTTTCAATAAAGAGGCAATAAAGGGAAGAACTCACATTGAGGACTAAATTATTTAACTCATATTTCAAATTATGTCAGTAATTACAACTTCTATAAATGCTGTCCAAAACAGAGACATGCTATCCTGCTTTTGTATTTTTATTTTCTCCAGTAACTGAAGGGAGTAACCTTTGCCTTTGGCAGAGTACAAGTGTACACATTATTTTTATGTAAGTAGAAAGCTAAACAACAAATTGCTGCTTCCTGGACCCAGGGGAACTTTGTCTGATGAAAATGAACAACTGAGTTGCATAGTCCCTCATGGCTTGCTCTTCTCTCCAGACTTTCTTTGGGCAGTAAACTGTTCAAAATATATTGAATATTGGCATTGGCCTTCCACAATTAAATCTACTGTACTAAGCTATTATGTTTCACAATGTCCCAAATAAGTATATATTATTTTTTCATGCACTATTAGAAACCGTAAACTGAGTAGCTACAGTAGCTGTATTAGTGGGGCTGCATTAATTATTAGGAAAGCATATAATTTTTTTCATACCTTATACAAATGACAATGAAATCAATACTTAGACAAAGCTGTCCAGGGACCACATCTCCCAAACTGTAGTATTGATTTTGACTATATCAAGGGTTGACGTGCATATTATTAACTTTAATGATAAAGAATAATTATTTTAAACACATTGTGAATTTCAGTTAATTGATGTTTACCTTCTCTGAGAAAATCATATATTGCTGAATGTTTCCCATTATTTTGCAAAATGATACAATTCATTAGTCAGGAGAAATGGATGTACCACACATCTCAAGGTTCTCCTACTTCACAAGGCTAAAAAGTGATAGAAAATCTAAACTATTTATATTATTTGAGTTCTTTAGCTCTCAGTATTTGAAAAAGAAACACCCAGAAGACAGTTAAAATAATAAGGCAGCACTGACACAACAGGTGGACTACTATATCTCATTTTTTAGAGTATTATCAATCATATTTGCATATGGTATTACAATGTGAATAGAACTTATTAAACATATACAGACACAGTAAATTACATTACAGAATATAGAGGCAATCTTCTATAAACATAGAGGGTATTTACTACAATTACTTATTCTGTGCCTCTTGACATGCACTTTTTCAATTACTCTTCTTATAGACTTACATGGATATCAATCAATAATATGTAACATTATTTACAGAGTTCCTCAATCACACCAAAGACAAATGGTTTTCAGAAATGAAAAAAATCCCTCACTTACAGTCAACATTTCACACCTCCCTCCTCTTATCATTTGAAAATAATACAAGAACAAATTTGAATAGAGGCAATATCATGAAATGGTATTTGAAAAGATCCAAATACCATGGCTGACAAAGAGAAGTTTCCCAGTTTTGAACATCTCTGCTAAGGAATGTTGGTTTTATCATATAAAGAGGTTACTAAGCTTCTATATACAGCTTCACCATTGCCTATGGGCCCTTCTTCCATGTGCTGAAACACTCATAACCAAGCTGGGCATCTGAAAGGCACCACCCTTTGCAGACATGCTCACCCTAAGGTATGTGCAAACATTATTATGATACTAACTCAAATAAGTGAACATGGTCCAGAAAGACAAAGACGGAACAATGTACGAAGACTTGGTGAAACTTGTCTCTATCTGTTATCTTTCAAGTTTTCATTATTACAAAGAGTTACTGCAATCTTAATTCTCAGTGATAGCCTTGGCAACCTGCTGCATTTCAAGAGCATTCAAACTAATAGGATCGTTCCCAATTTTCAGTGCCTTAAGAGAGCACTAAAATAGAAAAAAAATGTCCTTAGATCTCCTTGCTCTCTAGAAGGACCCAAAAAATCCAACATCACTATATTATTCAAAACCAGTACATTAAGAACAACACACTTAACAAAGGCAGTTATTTTTATTTCAAATGTGAGATACAGAAACGGTTTTCCTCATTTTTATAAAAGTACCACACATGTTCTGAAGAGTATGTGATTTCCCTCTAGCCTTTCTAAAAGTACACTACCTCTTGTGCTGCCTATGCTCAGTTGCAGCATTCCACATTATATTGTAATGACAACAATTCCTTGCACTATAAACTAAACCACAACTCTTGTACATAACTGTATATAACCTGTCATATGTCAAGAAATTCTACCAAACCTTCTGTATTTACTGATGATCTTCCAACTAGCAATTCCTGCTCTGTGCTTTTTGTAGGCCACCAACTACTCTTCCAGTGACATTAGAGACATTTAGCTATTGATCAGGCAGACACCCACAACAAATTTCTTAATACAACCCGAAGCATGTGGTTAGTGCTGTACCAGAGTAAGATGACAACCACCTTCCTAAGGCATACATTAAAAGCATGCTCCCAGCAACACCAACACAATCACTGAAAATTCTGAGTATCCCATGACCACAGCGGGGCTATCCCACCTTACCACTGATTGCAGGAATTCATGTTAAAAGCAGGTAGCAAAAAAACCAAAGCACACCTTCCAACTTACTGAAATCAAATGGGCAGAAGACCTCAGTACAAAGTTAAACAAATCTCATTTATCCATTCTTTTGCTGTAATGTCTCATGCTTTTTGGTCTCTACTTGTACAGTAGAGACCAAAGGGCTCTACTGTCCTAAGGGCTCCTGAAATTATAAAAATAAACTGCTAATTTACATAATCTGCATAATTGGAATAAAAAAATAACTTCTCTTTTGACAGATCTCCGTCACCCCTTTTCCCCCTTTACCCATTACAAAACTAGACTATCTGAGAATGAACTCTAGGAGTTTTACTTTGTAATGTATGCCACCACTGAAAAAAACCTTAAAGAACTACTTATCCTTTGAAGTTTTGAATTCTGTCTTATTTTTATCCTTGAAGCTTTTGAATTTTAGGCCACATATTGCATATAGTTTGACAGATATCCTTGTTTGTGCTATGCTATGTCTTTAGACATGGCAAGACCAGAGCACAAATTGAGATTACCTTACTTAGATCTAAGAAGAGTATTTTACTTCAGTCAGCACTGTGTCCCTCACATTGCACATCATGCACACATTAATTTAAATTAGTCTTTTACTTATCACCTTATTTCTCAGAGCCACCATACGTCCCTGGATGAACTGCATACCCATAACCTGAAATCAGCCCCAGCTCTCCAAAAGAGGTAGCAATGAGGAACTAGAGATGTGTTATATGTTGTTTTCCTTAAAACTCAAGGACCCCCAGAGCCCTTCACAAACAAAACAAAGTCAGTTGGCATCTCAGATTCATTATATGTTTTGAGTGGTCACCTAAATATTTTTCTCTTGCAAGAAAACATAAAATGCACTTTTTCATGATGGAAAGGAGACCTAAATAGTGACTGATAAAAGCAACATTTAACTGCTTCTCAAAATACTTACAAAATCAAAACAACAAAGCCTCAATCTCCACACAATTTCAGCTTCTGGATTTTTTTCTCAAGCAGGCTCAGCATTGCCTGTTTTAGTTTAGTGGTAAAATTTGGGAAAGGCCCCTTCCATCAGTTCAAACAGCCCAGGACTTTAATCTGGCCCTCTGTGCTGGTACGTACAAGCAAGCACCAAACATTGTTAACCCTTGTATCATGATGGTCACGGGCTGGGGCGCTGGTCTCACACCAGTGTAGCCTCCCTGCCAGGCTGGAAGCCAGCTGAACTGTCCAATCTAGGGGCAGCTGGAACAACAAACCACTGGGGTCATCTCAAATTCACCTACAAAACTACTATTTTTCACAAGAGATGGTAAAGACACATGACCGATTCAGATACAAGGATCTTTTCTTTGCCTAATTATGAACTTTACCTGAGTGTTAGAGCTGTTAAGCTGAAATATGATAGAATTTACATTTCTGGGCAGTTTATATAGACTGTCCTTCAATGGTCCCTAAGGTGAAAATCATCCAATATAAATTTTTGGTTCTTGGCAAACTGTTTTCCAGCAGAAATTAATTTCGGGACATAGCAGTTTTTTCAAACAGAGACTTCAAATGAATATAACTGCAGTTTTGCACACACTTCCAATCTCCACTTGTACATACAGCAGATTTTTCTTTCTTTGATGAAAAGCTGTCAAATCTTAAATTTGCACAACTTGCTTGCCATGTTTTGTACAAGTTCAACAGTGATTTTTTTAAATTATAAAATTATTAAATATATGCATTTGTACCCAGAAAACTGCATGTCATGTGCGTATTATCCAGTTAATATTGTAAAACAGGAGACTTTAGTGAATAAAAATATGAAATATCTATATTTTATGCATTAGGATAAATCTCTGTTTTAGAAAGGAAGAAAACACTTGTTTACAGTAATATACATAATGCATTTCTATTGCCAATCACTAAAATTCCAGCCAGTAGGAATGAAAATGAGAAATCATAAAAACCATCCGTCCCTGTAGAAAGGCTTTTACTCTCTTAATTAAGGCTGCCATGGGCTCTTCCTAGGAATCACCATTGATGTAATTGCTCTTCAGAGTATTTGCAAGCAAGAGAGGACATGGCAGATCTACCTGTACTCCTAAAAACTTATTGCACTTCTGAAGTATTAACTCACAAGGGACAGCAGGTAGCATTGGGTCAGATACACATTACTCCTTCAGAGGTACTGGAAAATATGCACTGCCTCAGTGTAATGCCAGAGAAACACATAATTTCAGAATTTTGCAATTTCACAGTCCATAAAGTTACAGAAAACTGATAAAGATTTCAGCATTAGCTAGACCATGAATCTATTTTTATCATATCACTAGCCTTTTTCTAAACTAAATATTATATGAATTTTTGCATTATTGACATTATAATACCAAACTGAACTCAAATTGCTTTGGACAGTTTAAAAACTTAATATGGAATTTCAATTCAGTTTCTACGTTTAAAAGTCAAGTTCTCAAACCATAACTTCACAAACTTCAACCAACTTTAACATGGCTATAAAAGCCAAAATATTGTCTGAATATTTCATAGGCTATTATGATTCTCTCCTACCTCTGGCCATGCCTATCCATTTCAGATCTAAGTCCCCACAGCAAAAAAGGCCTTTATTTTTTTAGAAGACAAGACAGCCAGTTCATGACTCTGGGGGGCAGTGCCACTCATGCAGACACTAATGTCACTAATGTTGTTCCAAGCTCCCTGCCAGCCAGCTGCTTGCAGCAGAACAGTCAGTCTGACCTTTGGCCAGGAGGAGGAATGGCTCAATAGCATGAGAAGCTGCCTTATCTAATGGATTAAGTACAGAACCCAAGTGAAATGCCACCTTTGACAAGGACTTGCTCTGTTGGCCTTAGCTGAGTCAGTTAACCTTTCTTAGTTTTCCATCTTTAAAACAGGAATTATAATTCTACTCTATCTGTGCTGATGCAAACATGTTGCAACAGACTGGTACCATGAATGCTTGAGGTACTTTACGAGGCAAATCAGATATAATGCCATAATCAAGTTAAACTCAGCTCCACAGAGTATATCCAGGAAAAAAAATTAATCATAAGTCATCCTTTCATTGTATATATAACTATAAATGCAATGACTAAGAAAAAATATCTTTTAATAAAATATCTTTCAAAAATATCCTTTAAATCCTGTTTTTTTTCCATTACTATACTAGAACTAGTACTTAAAACCCAGTACCTTTGCTGTATGTGATATTAGACCAAAATCTTCAGGTGACCTATATGATTGGACCTGATGAGATATTTTATCCACCATAGAATTCTGCCCATCTACTAGATTTTTGTACTTTGTGGAGATAGTTCAAGTGTATATTGAAATCTGTTTGCACTAATTGACAGAGCAAATTACTTTTGGAACCGTATTTCCAAAGGGTCTCTGAATTTATTCCTTCAACTTTACACGCATGGGCTTCCATACCTTTGTGAATTTAATGTTTGTGTTCATCACTCTGACATTTCCTAACATTTGAAGAACCATTTCAAAGACCATTTTCGTACATGTGATGTTAGAACAGTTCAGCAGGACAGATTTTAGAAAAGACGTTTACATTCAGCAAAATTAGTCATCTTGGTGTCCTCATCCGACTTCCAAGTACTGTAATCAAACTTTTAACATGGAATTTTCTAAGAAGAGAGGCTGAATTCCAGACATAAAACTGGAAAACAAAAAAAAGGAAGAAAACAAAAATCTGACTCATTTTCTATGCTTAGTTTCTCTTCTTTAGAAGAGGAAAAACCTGAAAAGCTTTTGAAAACAAACCTAAATATCACTGAACTCTTTAGTAAAATCTCTCTGATACATAAGGTTCTAAAATCACAGTACGCAGAAAAAACACAGACAATTGATTAATAAAGAGGACAGAAATACAAATAAATTTACTTCTAATGAAGACTGAAGACACAGTAATCAAAGTGTTAAAAATTCATTTCATGCACATTTCATTTGCCTCTTAGCTGATATTTATCACGTAATTCTGTGAGAAAGTGGAGGCCTAAGATGCTCCAGATAAATGTCTCAATTAATTGTACAGAGGTAGCCCTCTTTGAGCTGAACCAGAGCTGTGAGCTCTTTATTAAAAGCACTATTCTGTAGCCTGTAACCTTGTTCCTTGACTCCTCTCTAGTTTCCAATTTAAACAATTCCCCATGCGGCCCACTCTAAAGGGCTTTGTCTCCCTGTCATTGTTATGAGAGCCAAGGCATCCTGGAAGTGTGAAATCAGACCTCATGAGCTGAACGGTTCCCCAGGGAACACAAGACCTCGCAGAAGGTCAAAGTCATGGGCTGGACCATCTGAAAGCGTCTGATCTTGCTGTCTGTGACACAGCAAGAAGGGTGGGGGCAGGGGGAGAAGAGAGCCAGGGGGCTAGAATTGAACACATCTTAATTAAAGCCCAAAGACTACAAAACAAGCTATTTTCAACTCAGGCCATTTTATGGCGCTTGAGTTTTGCTCTGCTAATGAATCTGAGTTGCTAACTATTATTCCTTGAAAGCACAGCACTTTTGCTGAAATTGATCAAACTTGTGGCACATCTTTTTCCCACCTTGCTTACTTTTTATCAATTATAAGGCAGAAATTTTGAATTTTATTTCATGACACAAGGAAAAGGAGCAATGCATCTGCCCCAGTAAAAGAGATGCAGACACCGCCTTGCAGAGCCAGCAGCCTTCCATGACCACCCACCTGACTGCGCTGCAGAAGGAATATCTCACTATTGCCTAAACTATGCCACAGTGAAGGGCTTATTGGTTTACTACCCGTAATTTATGTGGGTTAGGTGAAACCCTTATGTAAAATATCAGAAGCCAACTGATGAGTCCATTATAATTCAGGTTTTAGAGAATCACCAGAAAATCTCTTTGCAACAAAGGACATCACTGTAGGCACAGCACCTATCCTGGGCTCTAAAAGCAGCCAAATCCTTGAGAAAGTTTGTCAGAGATACCACAAGTGAGCAAAGATTTAGGGAAACAGGAAAATTACTCCTTGTAGCTCAGGATTTAGGGAGAAAACAGCCATGCACTGAATAGCTAAAACACAATGGAAGATTCAATTGAAACTTTCTTCTCAGACAGAGAAGGGAAAAGTAAACTCCTTTCACAATATCTTCCCATTCATTAGATTACAGTTTCAAAGAATTATACTAAATAATACATGATTTCAAGAAAGATGCATTTGCTGTCATTACAGTTTCCAACAGAACGTAATTTTGCATTGGTAGAATCCCTAAAATTGTGTATTGACCATGGAACTACACTGTTTATCTGGGGGAAAACAACCTCAGAGACCCAGTAATTTTCCCAAAGGCACTGGTCCTGAAAGATACCCTATTTTTCAGCTCTCCCAAAACGCAAGCTGAGCTTTCAAGCACTGGTGGGGAGTATCTCAACCCCTCAGTGGTTCTTCCTCTCCTAGACCTCCTGGCAAGTGGGTTGAGTGAGAAGTCTGACTGTACTTTTCTGGGGTATTTTTAATATCCAGCTATGGTATGTTCCAGCAGCACTGAATTTCAAAACTGGTAATGTCTACTTGCTCCCCTGCCTACAACTTAACTGAAATTTCAGCTCATCCTGGCACATTACTCACTGCATGTATGTGTGAGGGGGGTCGTAAGCTGAGGCCCAAACCATCATCCTTAATCACTCTCTTTTTTTAAAAAAAAATCTGTACTAACCTTAAGGATTTGAATTTTGTCCAAAATTAGACTATTGAAATGGGAGAAAAATAACTGCCCTTGGCTATCAACAGTTTATTAGGGGCTTAACTGAAGTGACCTACTGTAGTAGCATTCCACTGAGGGGAGCTATGAGCTTTCTGAGGAAAGGAGTAGAATTGAGGGTTTTATTAAAAAGTAATTTGTGTTTTTTACTCATTCATTCAACAGGAGTCTCAACTGCTCTTTATTCACACAGAGTTAGTACAGTATTACAATGCTGCTCAATGTATGATACAAAGGACAAATTTCATGTTTTGAAAGGGAAAAAAATCCTTGGAATGGTAGTAGGATTGATGACTACTTAAAAGATTACAGAAATCTTTTCCCTCTGTGCTTATGTTTAATGATGGAATATTAAGGATTTAAAAAATCTACTCAGGCCAAGCTAATAAATTTTGATTTATTACTTCACATGAAAAGATTCCTGGAAGTGAAATGGGATATGTTCAGCAGACAGGAAACAGAACAAAATACACAGATACAATACAGTTGTTCTAGCTACTTTTCAGATTCAGGGGCAAAAGATTAACTCTGAAAACACAGTACAGTAAGATGAGCAAACTAGTCGCTAGATTTTACCCTACTTTTACTCCTAGAAACAATCCTAGAACAGTGGTTTAAGTAACACCACTGATGATAGAACTCTCCACAATTGCTTAGTTGAATAAAGGTAGGTCAAGTTTTTACACAATTTTTTCAAATATGTTTTATTGACAATCACCAAACACTTTATTTCTCACTATTACTATTCAAAGTTTAATTTTAAATTAGTGACCTGTGCGCAATTACAAGTTACTAAAAATAGCTATAAACTACTACAGCAGACAATAAAACCACTTCATCCTCTTTTCAAAATACCCAGTTACTTTTGTCCAAAATATACAATATTTCTGTCGCATCTGGAATGTGCAGCCATCTTACAAAATACATCTGCTGTATAAATGCTTTTTCTTACTAACAAACAGAATATGTAGAACAGGGAAGATACTGAGTGTTCTTCTCCATCTTTCTGTCCATCATCCTAAATATAATGTCTGAAAATTTTTGGTAGCTGTATGCATCTTTAATTGAATCAAATATATTTCCAAAAAATTGTTCAACCAGCACAAATAACATGTTGATTTGGAAAAGTCAAAGACTGAACGAGGTCAGGGACTGAATTATCCCATTTGCCCCTGAATAACTTAATCTCTCTCTCTGTTCAGACAACATTGGATTATAAGGTCAAACCAGATGGAGGGATCTTTAGAAGCATTTCTACAACCTCACCAAAAATAGAATCTGTGATTTTGTATGCCACAAACTGGATGATCAGTTTCAGCAATAAAATGTTTGCACTATTACTACTATTACCTTGCATGAAATATTGGTAGCAATGTTAATTATCAAAAAACTATTAAAAATCGAGTACATTGTTCTATATCTATATCTGCTCCTTTAACAGAACATTTATTCTAGTTTCCTTCCCATTTTTTAAAATTTTCATTATTATTTTAAAGCAGAGATGGCTATTTTCTGACACCGGTGCAGCTCATTTTGCTCCATTCAACTCATGCAGTATGAAGGTGATAGCTTGGACATTTCTGCAGAAACACAGTCAGTATGGCTGAAATACTTTTTCTTTATGGCTAAGTAACATGCCAAATTAAAATTATTCAACTTACAACATGAAAAAGAAATTTTTTTTTAATTATTTTTTTCCCTTATCTTGAAAAGATAAGCAGTAGCTACAACAAACTGCATTCAGTTGAAATGTCTGAAATCGACAGCAGCCTTGCTAAATATCTGGCATATATCAAGCGGCTCTTTTGGCAACAACTTAAAATACTGTCCGAGCCTGAAACTTTTTATTTGCCTTGTCCCCTGGAATTCAGCTTGAATATTGATAATTTTGTACGGTTTCATCTACTAAAATAAAATTCTTCTTTGTAAATTTTATAGGACGTTAGATGGAGAAAAATGTGTATTTCACTTTTATCAGAAATAACTTACACAGGGCTCTGATAGCATTAGAATGTCTTGCTACCTTGTTTACAAAACTTCTGTTTGTGTTAAGATGTTTTTGTTAATGAGCAGAAGGTGACAGTGCATAACCTGCAGATGAACTTTTGTTTTAGGCATTTTTTTTCCCCAGTTCTAAAAGCACCAAATCTTACTACGGTATTCAGCATCACAGAAACAAAATGAATCCTTGCCTGTGACATCAGCTGCCATCAATGCTTCTGCCCTGATGACCTTCACCTGAAGAAACCCCACATCGCTGATGTTATGGAACATCATCATTGGACTCTAAAAAATAATAAAAAAATATTTCTGGATTGCAAAAGAGACAAACCAAAAGCAATAGCAATATTCTTCTCCCTAGCACAGTAAGTTACTGTAATTCTGTCTACGTACCCAGATTTAAAAATATTTTTCGCTGAAGTATGTACAGTTGTCAGCATTTCTTCCAATATTTTGCAACTTTAACTTATCAATAAAATTACAAAGGAGAAGTTAGAATAGGATTGATTAAATATAACAAAAATTCCAGTGAATTAATCCCCTAATCCTATGGCAATAACTGTACTTCAAAATTTGAAATTATAGTATTAAGAAATTAACACAAAAAATTGAAACTACTCCTCTCCCTGAATTGTTTTGCAAGATCTGTGTTCACATTTTCCCTCTGATGGCCCCAATATTATCTTGAGCAGTGACCTAGGGCCAATATAGATTTTCGTAGTTGACATTACATGCAAGCTTGCATATACCATATACACCATACAAGCTTGTGAATAACATCAGCAGAGGCAATCAAAAGAGGATAACAACTACTTAATAATTGTCATAATAATCACATGCTGCAAGGATAAAAAAAGAATTAAAGTGTGCTTCAAATTCCATGGTAGAAAGCTCTTACCATAAATAATTACATTTTTTATCATAAATTTCTTCAATATCTACATGTATTACGAAGAGGAAGAAAAAAGAGTACACTACACTAACACTTGCATTTATTCATCCAATATAGATTTAGAAAGCCAATTAGAAAATATGTTCCCTTGCCACTCTTTCTTCAAGTAACTAAAACTAACAAACTGGGAGTATTGTACTAATTAGGTGTGACATGCTATAATTAAAAAATGCTAACTTTTTATATGATTTAAAATTTGCAGAGTTTTAAATGATAGAACATTGAATGCAACTTTGAATCTGGAATCAGTAACTAGCCTGGCTTTATTGTTCAGTTCCTAGATAACTGAAGGGAGGAACTCCAGAAGAATAAAATTAGATTTGCAAATCCATACATGTGGTCTCATTTTTGGTTGGTTTTGCAAATTTTGTTAATAAATACTAGCCCATACATTTATTTTGAAATATTTAAAAATCTAGACTAATGTATTTAATGCCTATAGTATTTTCTAAAATTTTAATGTGGTGAAACTTTCCACTGCCTATGGCAATGTCCAGATTTCTATAAAAAGCAAGCATCAGGAAAAACATCATGTTAACACTTACTTAATTTATTGCAAAAGTATAATTTACTGTTACGGAAAACGAGAATAAATTACATCCCTGAATCTAAAACCCACAGATGCTGCTCAAATGAACTATTAAATGTCAGCTTGCAAAAATGGTATGCTTTTGGACAGAAAATCTATCCATTAAGATGTTAGACATATAACATACATCCCTGTCTTTCTATTAATAAGACAATTGTAACAGTTAAATCACACTGATATTAATTTCACAAACCCCAGCTGACAATTTACTGTTTACAGTGAAGATTTGACCTTGTTATACTGAACTTAAAAATCCAATTAAGTATAGTAGCCCATATGTTACATACATGCATCATGTTATAATGGGATAACAGTGAATAAATTTTTACCAATTTTAATAAGACAATCATCATAAATATGACTTCAAAATACCCATGGTCAACTTTAGTCAGCACACATCATACCCCTTGCTTATGTGCTTACAAGCTGAGGGTAGCAGAGATGGTATTACAGATAGCACTGGTATAATTCAAAAGTGTCTTGGCACTCCTCATTTATTACAATGATAATTTGGAAGCTTCTTATCAGAACTCGTACCAGAACAGAGATAACTCTGCTGTAACGTGCACGATAAAAATGACAGGATTTACAAAAATGCTTCCACATTCTACACAAGTTTCCCAGTGATCAAAACAAACACCAAGCTATAGAAATAAAACAAAGCAAAAACTGAATACAAAGCAAAACAAGCAACAGCACCCACTTCCTGTGATGCCACACATTCCCCTTTTTCCAAATTTCATCCTGGTTAGCTCACTCTTCAAAAGCTCCAGTGTTGTGTTTTGCTTTGCCACCTTTGTTAGAATCCCACAGAATTTTTGAACTGTTATTTCTAGCTGGCTTCGACTAATTTACTGCACATATTGACTAGGGAGTCTATTGAAAATGAATACAATGCCACAACAGAGGCTTTTGAAGAAGCAAATTAACACATTACTTAAAACACACAACTTTAAGTAATGATTTATCAGATGACATTCTGCCATCTTATTTATGATTACTGTTGAAAGTATCAAAAATCTGCATAGTTTCTGAAGCCTAGCATTTCCAGCAGAGGAATCTGTGATTTGCTGGGAATCTTTTCAGCCCTCAATTGATGGGAAAAGATTGAAATGCTCTGGAGATGAGTCTTCTTTATTTTTTTAATGAAAGGCTGTATAATATATTTTCGGTGCGGCTGCAGCAGCTGTCAGGAAGAGCATCTCAGTTCAGCTCTATTATGGGAGAAGCAATACCCCATCCCATGGCATTGAGATACACTGAGGGGCTAGTACTGATTGACAGCTTGTCACCATGACGTCTTATTCCATCTCTGTTATGGAGAAAATTAATGTCACACCACCAGCCTTATGACTCGCTGTCATCTTAGAACTGCTCACCTTTTATCAATGCTCTAAATAACATTTCAAGCCCATCGTCTCACAGTGGACAATCTGGTCAAGGGACATTAAATCGGATGACTGTGAAATGTCATAATAAAAATGGAATGCTAACAACTTCTCTAAACTAGCTCCTCTGGTTTTTAAACTGTGACAAGGGGGACCATAAGTTCAGCATACCAGTTCTGAAAAGGTCATACAATCTCTCTTGGTCTGTACCCATTAATGTGCCCCCCTCCTCACCCCAAAAGGAATTAATCTTTTCAGACAATTGTGGTAAAATAATGGTTCAAACAGTAATGCCTGTTTAATTTGTAAGGCTCTGATGTTCAGCTACAAATGGTTAAGTGACAGTAATAGAGTCATTTTCTAAGGCTATTTGATCTGATGGCAAGGTCAGCTCATTAACTGTTTTTGGCTGAAGAAAGGGTGCAAAACACATTTCTCAAATGGAAGCTAGATTTTTTAAGAGGAGAGAAAATAAACCCAAAAATACAGCCACTCAACAGGGAACTCTGCATCTTGCTATTTGCACATGTTGTCTTTGTATCAGTTCTGAAGTGGAGATATGAATAACAAAGTCATATTAAGCATCACTGAAAATAAACTACTTGAATTAAGTTAATCCTGGTAATTTCTTTTTTCTGCTGATAATTTTAATAAAAACAGTAGAATTTATCAAAAAAGTATGTAAATGCCCCAATTTTCAGAAACACATAGTGAGAAATTCATACCTCTGCAATATGAATATCTTCCTAAAATTTAAATGTTTTCAAATGCATACAGCAATGTAAAAATATGAACAGACACATATCCTTGTACATGCAAGAAACAGGAATAAACCAGATCAATCTTATGCCACATGATTATGCTTTACACTGGGGACAAAAAATTGAGGATTTAGGAAAAATGATTAACAGTGCAGTCGTAACATGTTTCTATACTGCTACTGAAATAATCAAAACCATCAGTATCACTTGTCTGCCATATCATCACACAGAATAAGCCACAGAAATATATTTTTATTGCTGTTGGTAGCAGGAACTAAAGCACCTCAAAAACATATCCATCAAAAATTATTCTATTTATAGACATCTATTTTGACAACTGCAGACTGTCTACGTGGATTCCAAAATGTGCAATAACTCTCTTAATTGTAATTATTTTTCAGAGATGGTGGACAATACCTTAGCCTTCAGTTCATTACGGAATATAATATTTAGCCTCACTAAGTCACCTCTATTAAACTGTGTTTATGATAACACTATTGGTGTATGAGTTGTACAAGCATTAGCAGACAGCTGATTCAGGGGAGATAGACAGAATAAATTTGCTGAAGCACACATCCTGCTAATCTGTTTGAAGAATATTGTTCAGCATTAGTACTAGGACTTCATGTTATCTGCACAGCCTGATAAGGTACATCTTTATTAAATTCAGCTATTGAAAGGATGTCCATCATGGAATAGGAATATTTTAAAATTTTAAAAATAAATTAAGCAGCCTCTTTGATAGTCAGAGTTGGTTTAATGGCTGAGTGTCTAGAGAAGCCCTTCTAAACACCTGGCAGCATTGTACAATAAAAGCTTTGTAATTGCAATAGCATTTTTTTTCTTTCTTTCTTTCTTCATGTGTAGTAAGACAGTTACTTTCAGTGATTTAGGTATTAGCAAATGCTGGAGTAAGAGCTCCCCTCTCTGTTGCTTTGATAAAACTACAAAGATTCTGTGCAATGTGAGGACACTGGGAAATTAAAATAATCTGCTTCAGAGTATTTTAAAACGAAAACATTGTCTGAAACAATTATTTTGATGTACTTCAGCCTCTAATATGAACACAAAAAGTAACAGATGATCCAGAATAAAACTGAAAACCATTAGCACCTCAAACTGTTTGGCATAAACAATCACCAGAAACTGTACAGTTGTTGAATGATCCCCTAGTCACTTTATGCTTGGTAAAAATTATCTGCAAGGTAGTAAAATTACCTTAATTATGTGACAACTTATCAAAACAGTTGAATTACCACGTAAAAAAAAATACCTTATTGTATGAAGAGCATTTGTAGCCTTCTTGATGTTACCTGTACCAGCTGTACCTATTTGTATATTAATAACTAGTTTAACGATTGTCATTGGCGCGGTGTGATTAGAATAGATTTTCCCCTCATTATAGTTATTTTTTATATAGGCCAATATTTTGCTAACAAAGGATGAAAGAGAACTTCATACATATCTCTTCAGTATCTCCTCTCGCTCCTTCTGGTCCTCCAGGGAGTTGATGGAGACATCAGAGATAGTGACTGCAGCTGAGGCTGTGAGAGTGACCAGCAACACCAGGTATCCCTCTCCTTCCTCCAGTGGCATCTCCAGCTTGTGGGTTTGCTCTTTACTCAGGGTCGACAGGTCAATCTGGCACCTAGAAACACAGATTCTCCATCAGCATGTGGTTTTTCTCACATCAAACAAGAGCACATTGTCTCACTTGCACTCAAATGGGCAAAATACCAAAGTAAGCAGAAACTCCTGCCCAGCTTCTGAAAAAAATTCTTAATTTCTCTCCAGTTTTAACCTATGCCTTTTGGTGTTTTTTTTGTTGTTTGTTTGTTTTGTTTTGTTTTTTAGAACTACACTTCAAAGTTTTGAAGTGAAAAATCAATACATGGACTTAATTGTGATGGCATGAAGATGACTAGGCATAGAAAAACTCAACTTATGTCCCTCCTGAAAGGCTCAGCTCTCATGCAGTAAGCTGTGTGTGGGCCAAATCCTCATGCCGGCACCCAGGGTAAAATCTGATGCCACAACCCCCTGTGTAATAAAATGTCTCAGGTCGTAATGAGCAGGAACTACATGTAACTGTGCAGAGTGGTGGAAGCAAATCTGCCCTGCTTGATCCCTTCTGAATAACTCTGGCTGTACCATACACATGAACTAATGAAGAATGACTCCATACGTGTCAGACAGCAGAAACGGCCTTGCAACACCTTTAGAAATATAAGGCAAAGCATGGAAAGAAAAAGAATTTCTCTGCTACCCAAGAACTAACCATAACCTTTTAAATAAAACAATAGTATCTTAGTGTTGGTGATTAGTGTGTGCACAGCTGAGATGTCTTAATGCTTTAATTTGTACAATGCACACGTTTCAACTTTCCAAGATTGCAACTCTGAGCTATTCAGAAATAGAAATTCAGTGACTGTGTCAAATGTAATGTCAGCTTCCATTGGATAGGAATTTCTGTGAAAAGCACTATTTGCAATACTTACAGCATTACAAAATGAGTTTTGACAACTTTTTGCTCTAAATAAAAATATTAATAATACTGAAATAAAATTAATTAATATATTCGATGTATAGGTTAGCCACTGCACACTCTACTTGCAACACTGATTATTTAATGTGACATGCACTACATGCCACTAATTCACTAAACTAAACATGTTGCAAATTCTTTTCATAAAATGTCAATTGATTTTGAAGACAAAGATAATGTGGTCACTCCAGGGCCAATAAACCGAGAAAAAGGCAGTAGACATGAAAATATAGCCATTTAAGGAAAGGAAACAGCCAATTATAAGAATAAATGCAGCCTCATAAAATGAGCATTGTGCTATCACAGGCACATCAGATTTACTACAGGAAAACTGTCTTTTATTTTTTTAAAGACGTTTACTGCTTGTGCAGCTCCCTTAACTAGTACTAAGCTCACACAGTAACAAGGTTCAATTATCTTACAATGAAAAAATTTCTAACTCATGTAGCACTTAGAGCTTAATGTTTGTCTTCTATTTTGAACTCTTTAGATGATAGGGAGTGAGAAATTAAATTCGCAATAGTAAGGAAAAATAAAGCTGTTGCTATCAGTGCAGGCTAATAGTCAGTACAAGCTTTGTGCATGTACATAAACAGTCATATTTTTATTTAGAATGCAGTGAGGAATATAAAACCCTCCTTAAGACAACAAATATTGTAATTTGCAGCTGTAGTTAAAATACCCCTGGTATTAAATACTCTTCAATAGTTTATTTCAAAACAGATACCCCTCAAAAATAGGACTCAGAAACAATATTGAATCTTCAACCAATAAACATTTAAAGAACGAGTCTAAACTTTCTTAAAATCAGTAAAAGAACAAGAAAGCCAGAAATAATCCACCCCTCATTCATAAATATGCAACAAAAGCTACCCCACATATATCCACCAGAAAAAAGCAATGCAGGTAAAATTACAAGGTCTACATCAGGGCTACTAGATCTGATTTCTTCAATTCTTAAAGTTACAACACTTTAGAATATGAGTAGTCCATGCTATTTCTTTTATTTTGGCTAAAAGAAGCAACTGACAATTTGATTTTACCTGTGCACCTTTCCTATAGCAATGAAATATTCCTAATAGCTCCACATCTAGAAGAGATTACCTGAGAAATATGTACTTATCACCTGCTTCGTGAACAAGCCATGAGCAGCTTGTTATTTCCTAAAATCATACAAAGGCTAGGAAGTGATCTGGAAAAAATTTTCCAGTAAATGCCTTAACCATTTTAAAGGAAAATTATCCTCTCAAGGGCCCTCAGAAAATTTGATTAAAATATAGGGTTATTCCTTTAAGGACTGTCACCTTTACATTTTACAGAAGTCTGGTTAAGAGCATCTCTATGCACACAGGGTCAGGTGAAAGCAGATTTCTTACCCCATGCCAGGTGCTCTGCCCTGGCCATGCAGGAGATGCAGCCAAACTTGAAAGTGCTGAGGCTCAAGGAGCAGCGAGTACACGGGGAGTGAATTTACAGCACATGCATTTCAGTAAAATGGTAAGATTTTCCAATATACAGACGCTGTAAGACATTTTTTTTGCAATTTTTTCCCATTAGTAGTTGATTTTTTTCATTTGATCTCATGCCAAATTAGCCTAAAAATTTTTTTTTTTTAAAGAAGAATCTTTTCTTAGATCTCCTCTGTCCTCATCATATCTTTGCATGGGACCAAAAAAGGTGAATGAGGTCTGATTTTATTAAGGTATCACCTAAACGCTAACCCTATCCTAGATTAATCTTGACAGACTCCAATAAGAAAACCACAAAGCTCCTTTTTGTACTACATTTCCTTAGAAGGACTGAAGCTAACAAAATACTTCCAAAAATCAGTATCTGTTTGGGAAACATCTGTTTTCCAAATGTAAATATCTTTGGAAAGCTCAAGCTGACACTGTCCCTTTATATTTCACTGAAATTATATACAAGTATTCCAAGCTTTAAAGCTTTAGCTATGCTTTTATATCAGTTAGGATGTTCTTTAAAAAGACATTTGTTTCCTACAAGTGTGTCTCTATGGAGAACAGAGATGCTTTGAGGATGAAGGTGAACTTAAATGTTACCAGAAAATGGTGCACAATGAACAAGAAATTTTTGTCCTGTTTTCTCAAATTGAGGACCATGGGAAAATTACAGCCATTTTGAGAAGGCCATAAGCTGCATATGACCAGCAGCTGTCACACTGAAAACATGAGAAAACAATAACTTCGTACAATCTTGTTTCCTAAGGAATTATTTACATGCTGCTGCTAAAGGCAAAGACTTTTTCCACCTGTAATGAGAATCCTTCAGCCTGAAGAATTGCTGACAAAAAATTGCCGTTAACTCCACAGACAAATTTCCAAGCATGATTATAAATCACATTGCAGGTAACTGCAATTTTCAGGCCAGTTTGAGTTTTTCTGTATCTTCCATGCTGTATGGCCCCTTCCGTGCACACCGGTTTCAGCACTTCAGGTAGTTGGCAGGAGCACTGGAACAATTTCCCTGTCTGGCTGGCCCTTTGGAAAGCACATAGGGGATTGTATCCCACTTACCAGATCAGCACGTGAATGCTACCAGGCACTGTGTGTAGCTGGATTTTCAGGTCTAGAGAGATCAGAAGGGAGAAAATCCACAAAAGTGCAGCAAGCTTATGTGCCAAAGTTATCACAGATGAATTGCTCAAAAACAGGGTACAGCTCCCACGGAGGAATATTTGAAGGTTCAAGGGGAATCTACCTCTTGTCTGAAACTGCGTTCAGTGTGTTAATCACACAAAATTTTAGAAATATATTTCAGATTTATTTTTAATTTGAATATATCTGGCTTTTGGTTCTTTTTATGCCTTTCCTTACCAGTTGAAAAACCCTTTAGTGTTTCATGTTTTCTTCTAGTGAAGGAACTGATACACTATAATCATATCTCTTCTTGATCTTCCTTTTGATATGCTAAACACCTTCAGCTCCCTATACATTCCCTAGGAACATATCTCCTACAGCCCTTAAATGACTTTTTGTAACTTTTCTGATCCAGTGAAATTCTCCTGCATCCTTTTTAAACTGTAGAAGGCAGAACTATATGTAGTATTTTATTATCAGCATGTCTAACAGGTAAAAATCACCTCCCCTCTTTAGTTCTCACAGAACCTGGAATGTAAGACTGTGTTGGCACCCTGGTGAAATATTCTTGCTAATGAATGAATTACAAAGGTAGCGACATGACATAGAAGGCCTCTTAAAAGCCAGGTGGCCAGGCAAGTGAGAGACAGCAGATAGTGAGATCGTTTTCTCACATGACAAAATAAAGCATAAAAGAGGAACTGGCACAATCCTAAGTGATAGGGACAGAAAAGCACCACTTGGCTACAAACCAGGCAACTTAATTACCATCATGACTTGTTCAGGAACACAGATTTTTAACTCCACTGTGATCCAGGTCTATGCTGCTCCAAAGGATGCCAAGGAGAGGAAACTGTGTGATTCCACAATTAGAACTGAGCTGGACACACATCAGAAGCAGCAAGGCATGAACTGCTACAATTTGTGAGACTACATATCCTTTATGAGCAGAGTAAAATGTTCCAGTAAAACCAAGAAACAAAAGGAGAGGGAAAATTTTTGCAAAGCACTACCAGAAAATGACACATCTCAGAAACACTGAATGTTGACTGCAATAATGTGAATTTCCTGGAAGAATCGGAGCGTGACATTTTTAACTGTAAAGATAATGAGAAAGAAATTAAATTATGGACTCCACATGACGCTTGTGGTAAGTGGTTGATAGAGGTGTTAGATTGAAAACCAGAGAAGCTCCCAAAGGGTTTGGAGGCTGTATCTCAACTAAGTAGGACATTGAATAAGTAGGTGCTTAGCTGGGGAAGCCGGAGAGGATCCCTGGGCAGCTGGGAGAGGAGACCTCAGCAGGACCTGAAGAACAGTGCTCTCAGTTGCCATGTAGCAACACATGGAATGCAGGAAGGAGCCCTGCAGTCCGGGTACGTCAGTCATGGTAACAGAAATATGCGAGCTCCATGGAACGCAATTTCATCACTAACAAAGCAATGTGTGAATTACTATTTATTGCTTGCTGGAAGAAATACAGTCCATGCTACAATATCCTGCTGATGGAATTTGAAATGACAGATTAAGTTTTTCTTAAGCACTGTTCTTCACTGTAAAAATTACAGATTTACTTTTGATATTGCACAGGCAGAAATTACGTACAATTGGCTTCTGATGTGATATTTCCTAAGTTGTCCCCATGACACAACAACACATTACAGACTGTTAGTGCTGTCACCAGTGCAATTTCTCTGCAGCAGAATTAACACTTTCATCTGCTAAATCAATCTATTGCTTTGATAAACATTATGCCTTCCTATATAGTTCTCACTAGTTGGCCAAAGAAATTTTGCAAGAGCTTTCACACAGCTCCAATCTGTGCCTTTCAAAAATCATCACAAAACCCTATTTGCACTCTTCTACACACTGTCATGCTCCTCATGTCCAAACTGGTCATTCCATATTTCCTTCCTCCCTTCCTCTTATTTTGCCACTCTTCAAGAAGTAGACTTCCATATGTGAGAAGACATAGGGTCAGAAGAAGGATTCGTAAACAGCCCAGCTTGCATTCAGCATTCTGTATCTCAGCATACATTGCAGAATACTATCAATTTTGCTTTGGAACACGACAATAACAACTGTCAGTAAGAGTTATAAATAATAAAGTAGCTTGTAAGAGAAAGTTACAGAAGATTTGTGAGCTCTCAAAAACGGAAACTTTTTTGGCTTTATAGCAGAACAGAAGTGCCTCTGCATTAGTAGAGTAAAGATGTGCTGAGATAGGAATAAATAAGGTATGGAATACCTAAAGGCCAAATTTTGAGATGCAGTATTACATCTGTCTCCTTTTGACAACAATCAGAAATGGAGATGGCTCAGCACATCACAGGATTTTTCAAAGGCAGACCTGGCAGTACCACTTTTAGATTTTAATGCTTCAGGCATAATCTTTATTTTCCATCAAGAAACGCATCTGTAATTAATTTAACTTCAGTTATCATGTATCATCAACAAACAGACAGACTACTGGTGTGCCCTTCTGTGTTTGCACAGAATTGCTGTATTTCACATGTGCACAGAGTTCAAGTCAAATTGCAACAGCATATTGACTGTTCTGTTTATGTTTTTTACAATAATACATCTTTCCAAAGTTCAACATGCAGAAATTTTCAAACTGCAATGCAAAAAACATTTTTGAAAGATCAGCATAATAAAGTACTATTTACATTTCCAGAGGAAGCCATCTTGTTTACAGAGTTTTGCAAAAGTAAGACAACTTAAAGAATTGGCAATTTTAACATTAACATGGACTTCTCTTCCTGGACAACAGAAAATTGCCAATATTTTAATAATAATCCCAGTCTCCACAACATCTCTAGAAAAAGAATGGGAAGAAACACTTGCAGAAGCTTATTTAGTGTCCTTCACTCAGCTTTACATGCATGTTGGAGTACTTTACACAAATCAGTTCTCAGTCTTCCACAGCAAAATTACAAAAATGTCAGTAGGGAGAACAGATCCCAAATCATAAATAATTCATAATTTTGTATTTTTAAAATAAAATCTCACTTTAATTTAGAAATTTGATATCATATTCCCATGCTTTCAGATTGATCACAGAATCATAGTAACATATAATTTGTATTTATGTACATCAAAAAACACTCCATGGGTGTGATATCACAAAAAAAAGAAAAACCAAAAAACCCAAAAACCTAAACAGACAAGGCGCAGCAGTTTAGGTACTATAAAACTAAATATGCAATAGTCAGTATTTTAGTTCATGTATTTCATAACATCCATTATATGGATGCTTAAAAAAATCAATCTGAATTTTTGTGTCAATATTTAGAGAGATTATGGGCAATTTCACTTTGCTATAGATAAAATTAATACACAGCCTTAATGAATTCACTCCATACAAAGTCTTTCTTAATTTGCATGAAAAGGGAAAAAAAACCAATAGCATATATAAATACTTATGAAAATAGATATAGATGAAGTCAGCAGTAATTTCCTGGCAGAAAATAAAAGCAAAAGTCAATGTCATTTTAAAGATAAATGTGCATTTTTCATACCAATTAATAATGCTATAAATCCCGCTGCACTGGATTGCAAATAACTTCAGCTGAATAAAATTGCATGACATGGGATTTACTTATTCTCTATGTTCACAGAAACAACTTGTTCTCTGACAGCACTCATTCTTGGCAATTTATTGCAGCTGTCAGCAGCCCATTTGTTCAGATTAGTGCTATGCATAAAGGTGTAACAGTCATGAGGATTTATTAACTGATTATCGTAAAGGTGACAGTCGGAATTGCCTTCAAAAACATAAATGATGAGAAAGCTAAATAATTACATGACGATTAAAATCACCTTCATTTTGATCTTAGTATTACCTACATAAACTTACTGCAGTACATCTTTAATCACAGGAGCATATTGACTCAATATAGAACATAAATTATTTGCTCATAGCAAAAACATATGAATATTAAATATATTCACACTGAAAAAATATAAAAATATATACACATACATCTTTCTACTTATCAGATATAGCAGTAACTAATGCTGCTTGTGAAAGTCTGTATGTTTCTTTAAATGCAAGAAGGCGGCTCATGTGGCTTTAGCTCCTGGTGCTCTCCATAAGAAGAACTTCTAGACCTCATTTTTTGGTCCTGGAATATTGATTGTTTGGGGGTTTTTTTAATACTATATTCAGAAGGATAGCAGAATTTATCTCCTGTAAAACACAGCTCAGTTGTAGTCAAGAACAGTGTTTTCTCATACAAATCAGCACACGGCTGGAAATATATTTTCCTCAAAGCTCCTGTATGGGGACTTTCCCCAGGCTTTTGAAATACTGAAATAAACACTGAATTGGTTATTGGGTTTGGGTTTTTTTAGAATACTCTGAGATGGAAGTTCACAAGGTGCCACAACCTTTAAACTCTCATGGAGAATGCACACAATTGAAATTCAAATGTATTTTATAAACACAAAATGCTCCAAGTTAAGAATGGAAATCAAGCAGTCAGCATTTCATTTCAGACACTGCCATACTGAACACGCCTGGGCATCAAGATGAAGACAGAGCTGTATGCTACTTCTGTGACAGATGTCTCCTTTTACTTTTCTGAACTAGGATGCCATGCTGTCCTCACCCTCTTAACACCTTCCTCCTCTCACAAGGAAGATCTTCCTCCCACTTACAGGGGGATCTTATAAGCTTTCCCTTCCACTTCCATCTTCACCACCCAAAAACCAGCATCTCACTTCCATCTCCTCAGCCTTCTCAAACATCTTTCCTGCATTTTCCTACTCTCAGAACTGGATTGCAAGCCCAACCCCTTGCAATCCAAGCACACTTCATTGCTACCATGTCACATTCCCAGCTTTCACCTGCCCTTACCATGCTCCAACCTAACAAGTACAGTAACAGATATAAGGCCCACAGAAGTCCATGTCCCTGATTCCCACTTCTTTTATTTCACAAAGTGCAGCTTGACAGCTGCTTCTCATTCTGGAAGAGTTTACAGCATTCTGGTTTGTAATAGGATTTGCAGTAACTGAGCTTAGCACAGAAAAAACAGGTTTTCTGTGCTACTTTCCAGGAAGATTCTGGAATTTTTCCCTTCTACCTTTCACCTGGGAAACCTTTTCTCAGTTTGGACAGTTCTTCAATCTAGTGTGTGTTCTCCCTAGCCAGGCAGGATGTCTTCAAGAAACAGCTGTTTTAATTTGCACTTAATAGAAATAATCTTATATAATATTACAGCTGCTGCTTGCACATTATTCAAGCAGGAAGACTGCAGCCAGATGAAATGGATTACCCTCCATTCTTTAGCAACGATAGAATGCTACCAGGAAGTCTTTTGTTTCCCTCCCACAGCCTCATTACCACTTCTTCTAGAACCTGAATCAAAATATTCAACTTATTATGTGTATCTTGGAAGCCATAGAGCCTTAGTCATGGAGCACGACTCAGTCATGCTTTTAAAAACTAATATACACTTAACATAACACATGCACAGTGCAAGTCTGTAGTGTGTGCACCAAAATATTTCCAGCTTTTAGGGACAGCCTTGAAAGGAGAAACTGGGGAAGAGAGGTCAGCATTAAGTGGAGCTGTCAGGTGTTGGTGATTTTTATCTGCAGTGACTGAAAGAGAATATCAGGGAGGGGGAATATTAAGACCTATTTTCGTATTCAGATTGAGCTTGACAAATGACAGTTTTTCATGGAAATCTCCATGGAGAAGAATTTTTTTTGCAGGTTGCATTACCAGAGATAAGGTACCAACAGAAGGTGAAATGAGAGAGTGTCTGCAAGGACAAACTGAAGAGAGATTGTATGCACACCGACAGAGGGGTCAAAAAAATCAAGAGCAGCAAGATTTCAGCAAGTAGTGCTTGAATGGTGATGCTCTGAAAAATCACTCATGAAATCTTCGAATCTCACCAGCTTTTCATAAGATGGTTAGAATGAAGAAGAAAATTTGAGTAATTTCCCAAGGTGTGTAAGACATTGACATTGGACTAAATTAGTACATTACTTCAGAAAAATATTTATTTTTATCATATAATAGCATTCAAAAGCACCCAGTGAAAGCAATAGTGAAAGCACCTTCAATTAAAACAATCAAAATATATAAGATTAATAATTTCCTATTATTAGGATTTTTTAATGACTGCATGGATATCAAGGAAAACAGGAAGTAAACAAATGTCTGAGCTTTCCTAGCGGCTATAAGATGGTTTTTTCCCCTATTAGCTAAGAGTTAATGCCACCTCCTATTCTGTAAAATAGAGCATAGCTTAACAAATACAAGCTATTCTTAGACAGATTCACTTTTCCTGAAAATTAATTAGGTGAATTATTCTATGCTCCAAAATATGTATGTAGTCCTTCAACTCTATTTCATTTACCAAAAAGATTGCTACATAAATTTGGTCTTACACATCAAGTCAAAAGAGCTGTTTCTCCTCCAAGCTGGATGTTGCTGTATGGAACCTCCTGCACCTTGGTAATTGCACTAAACAGGAGATTTTTATTTTTGAAAACCTCAGTCTATCAATTGGTAAAAGCTGCCACCTACTGGTCAATAAAAATTATATTACATCATCAATATAAAGAATTACACCAATGCAGCAAATCGTATTGGAATACTGTAGAAAATCCTCCCAAACTTAAAAAAAACCAACCCAAACAAGAAACCAAGAACAAATGGTCATAAGAAACAGTTTCAATGACAAGGTTCATTTTAATCATCCCCTCTCACAGACTTCTCCCCATGGACCAAAAAGGCTAGAATTGCACAAACCTGCCAATGAAATCATCTCTTTTGCCAACATCTTTGTCCCACACGGTAATATCAATAATTCCACCTCGTTCTTCATAGAGATGAAAGTCAAACTGCTCCCTCCACTGAGGATTCAAAGTTTTTGGAACAATCTGAAAGGAGAACAAAAAGAAAGTATTACATTGTGTAGGCATATGCTTTCTTAAATCGTAAATTTGACCATTACAGTCTGTTCAGGAAGCTTTTTCTGTATTTTCAGTATCAATATATCAAGCAGTGAGAACGAATAGATTGTAATTAGGGAAGACTACTAGCCAGTTCTGTCATGTCTCTCTGAGCAACCTCCCAAACACTACAACCTGTCACCTTCAAAAGCCTCCTCAACAAAGGATTTGCCCTGGGAACAGAGCCATTTCTCCGCAGAAAAATTATGTCCTTTGTGAGGAGACAGCTATAAATTTATGTTTCTGAGCCCAAAGGTAAATAAAGCACCTGCAATGTAGGTGACTGTAAGTATTTAAACAAACAATTGTATCATGTCCTTTTTTCCCAGCTGCAGTAATATTGGGAGAAACATGATATTATGGTTTACTTTCTGTGGATTAAAATTAGTGCATTTCTAAAACTGTATTTTACTTCATTTCCTTTGAAACTCTGATGAAAGCAGCTTAATCATTTTCAGTCCAGTTACTTCTTTCTTCAGTATATTTCAGTCCATATATTTCTTACCACACTGAAGAACAGAAAGCTTGCAGAACTTTCTATCATAATGCAAAAGCAGTATTCACAGTAGTCACACCTGTCCTAAGTAAGAACAGAAGACTCCTAGTATCTTCCCTATTTAGCAAACACTACCTCCTACAACCACCAGTTCTAATGGCTTGAAAAAAAAAGAAAATTCAGAAAGGATTATGAAAACTTTTCATTCACGGAAGCATGAAATTGATTTCTTCTAATTTCAGATTAAGAGGTCCTAATGCAGGCTCAGAGGTCTGCAAAAATGACCTCTGTAAATGTTCCTGCCCTCTTCCTTAATTCATCCTTCATCTTGTTGTGAAAAACACAATGACTGTCATAGCCATCCAGAAAGGAAGGTCATGTGGATCATCAACAGTTCCAACCTCTTCCCTAAGCAGCAATTTTCAAAATGGCAGGGACCAAGAGAAACAAAGCAACAAAGTCAAGCAAAAAAATAATAGCAACTATGCCAAGCAAGTCTTCACAATAATTATCTACCTGTGAAGCTCATACATAAAGAAAACTTTAATGAGACCTGTTGGTAAGTACACAAAGAGGAAAGTGAGCTTCTAAGCATGACATGGTTTGAGGATAAGACAATGCAAAGTGTCCAAGAGGCACCTAGCATCAAGCCAGAAGAACTTCTCAGAATCACTCTGTGTCTCTTCCCTACCATGAATGACCCCAACAATAAATAAAAGCCAACATGGTCTGTATGGAACATGAGGTGTGTCCCCCTGCAAACCCACATTTTTTCAGTTTTTTCCCATCTAATACTACTTCTGTTTATAAGGAAACAAAAAGAAACATCTAAACAAAGCTCCAGGTGCTTACTACAACAATAAATCTCCATCACTATTGAAAGTCGTACAAGCTAAAAAGCACCAAACAGGAACAAAGCATTTAAAAAAGAAATTACAGTCACAGGTAAAATTACCTTGCTCTTGTACTTCTGATGCCCCAAACGAAACTTCACGTAAGGATCGCTGAGCCCATTTGCATCCATCGCCTTAAGTTCACGACCTTCTATCAAGGTGACACTAACTATTCCTCTCCACAACTGAGATTTTCTGTGCAGGTCTGAGAGACGTAAGCTCTGGGTCTGAAACTTTGGGGAAACAAAAGCGTAGATTCAGTTAACATAGTTCCAACATTTTCCTCCTGCCTTTTAATGTTCTATTTCATGTAACTATGAATGTAAAACAACCACCTCAAGCCATTTTGAAGCAATCTGATAGAGCATATGTAAACTATATTGTAAAGAATTACTTGGAGAGCAATAAAATAGAGACAATTACACCGGTAATATCATATGCTGCTTTTGCAGAAGCAAGTAGAATAAATGCTGCTCAAGGAAATGTTCATTTTTGTTAAAGGGTGTTTTTTCTGCTTCACTTCTTCCTCTGCTGATAGAATAAAAATAAATGTTAGAAAGTATCTTCTATTAGTAGCATACGATTGAATGAACTTAAACAAACTCTATGTTTATAAACATAAAACCCCAGTGAGAATATAAACTTCCCTTAGAATAACATAATATAAACCCACCATGAAAAACCTGGATCAAGAAAAAATAACTCCATTAACTCCTCTATCTCTGCCTCTGAAATTATGTGGTGTTTTCAGAAATGTGAATCAAGTACCAGCACATAAGTTCAAGAGTTTGAAAATGACAGAACCTCTGTTCAGAATTGTGTAGAGACCTGTGGACTTGTGAACCCTCAGCCACTGATTCTGGGGGCTAAAATCAGATACACACACACTAACCAGGCAACTACAGCTTTGTCAATGAACTCCACTGGGGGGTTGAGAGCAGGAGACTATGGACTTGAGTAACTTAAGATCACTTCTAGTTTGCTCTTAGCTACAATGGGTACAAAATACCAGGATTGGGGAGTCACCTTTGCACTCCTGAGGAAGGCAAATGTGTCTTGGGTGCATCTGAGAAGCAATGCTGGTAAAGGGCCTCCCTTCTATTCTGAAACTTTATTCATTCAAGGCTGCCTTATCTATAATCAGAACTCTAGATAAGTAAACAATTTAAACTTGCAAATTACTTTCTCTAGGGATCTAAAAAAGCAAGTCTCTGTGTATACTCTGCTGTAACTATGTATTAATTATGCAATGTAGTTTGAGCAAAAAAGGCTTTGTGGGCTCAGCAACCTTCCACACAGGCACTTCTTGCAGACCGGACTTCATCCCTCACAGACCTCCAGTATCTCTGTAAGAGGGTCTCAGTGCAGGTTTGCTTTCAGCCTTTTGGATGGTAAACTCAGCTGGATGGCTACAGCTATGCAGGTGCCAAGGATAGGAGTTTTAATTTATTACCCAGCAACAATGATAGAGATTAACTGGATTATAATAACACTCACCCAGACTCCAGAAAGAAGAGATATGAGAACTGTGGCCACTGGGCTTGGAGTAAATCTGATTAACATACTTTTTGCAGTATTTCAGGTATTATATCAGCATGCATTTGTGTTTTCTAATGGTTATTCATTCCAAGTAGTATGGTTATTTCTAAAATATTTCACTGTATTTACTAAAGGTTTCTCTTCCCAAAGTGAAGGATTTGACTGCAGAGAGACTTCTCACAAACTTGCTGCTTCTATAAAGGCAGACAAGGAACTGTGTGTGGAATAATCTTTAACTTAACCTGTGACACAAAGCAGCAGTGGGATTTCAGAAAGCAGTCTACAAAAATTAGGGCAGAATTGGGAAAATCGGTTGCCAGAAGAGAATTAATTTACAAATTGGGAGCATTATATAAACTTCAAGCTTTTTCTCAGCACAAATACACCTCTCATTGAGGGCATACTGTCAACATTGCCAAAGACTTGACTTGTGAAGAAATGGTATTTTTTTTGTCTTATTCCAGTTTCTGTCTTGTTCCAGTTTCTTAGAAGGCTTAGAGCAAAAGAAGACTGGATAATAAATAACCAACACTGACTCTGCCCTGAACACAAGACAATGAGAGATACAGAAAAAATACCTGACATGACTAGGAAGATACCTTTACTGGGATATAACCAGTAGTTGAGACTTCTTTTGCAAAGAATGTACAGTTCTTGAGGGTATTTTAAGAGCTGAATGGGAATCCATATGATTTCTAGGATTCTATAATGGAAAATAAACTTGAGTTTGTATTTACAACTCTTTTGGAGTAAATCTTAAGTACAAATCCATAGCTCTCAACTTCTCTATCATGAGACAGTGAAAAATTTAGAGAGTATACTTGATCTAAACTCTGTATTTTCAGCAGCTCTTACAATAATCTGCTGCACTAGGCCATCTGCCCTGTTATCAAGCAAGGTGATTCTTTCATGACCTGTCAGGAGTTTCATGAGTGGGGATAATTTCCACATAAAGTAGTAAGGCAAGATCAAGATGACCAAGAACTGAGTGTAAAACGACAGACAGGTCAGACAGGAGTTTACGAGAGTCAGGCAGGAGGTTGGAGAACAAGTGTCCATGTGCTGCTGGAGGAAGCCCTCCCTGGTCAGAGCAACATCTCACAGTCAATGACAATCAAAGCTTAATGCAGAGCCCAGTGGCACCCTGACCGACAGTGAAGCTCCAGAGATTATGTCTCTCTATGCTGGAAGAAAAGCAGCCAGCTGCTAAAAAGAGGTATTGATTGGTTGTGGCTGTTTCTTCCTCAAGGTAGGGAATGTGGACCATGGCAGTGCTTGTTCTGTCTTTATTGGTAACACACAGAGACATGGAACAGCAAAAGGGAGAGGTACTGAGTCAGGGTACAGCTCGCTGGAGTTCGAGCTGCAGAAAAGACTCAGAGTATAGCTCACTGGAGCTACAGCTACTGAGATTTTCTGGACATGAAAGGCACAGGCTATGTGGCCTTCTCCAGCCAGAATAACTTCCTGCTGGCACTCTTCTTGTTTCTAAGCAAGGTTGAAGGGAATCCAACACACTTTTCTTCAAGTCAAAGCCACACCTATTCTCAGAAATTACAAATGATTAACTGACATAATGTCTTTTTTCATATAACGGTTCTTGTAGGAAGAAAAACAAAAAAAGAATTCAGATTTCAAGTCAAGTTTGACAAAAAGCTAGTAGTTGAAAAAATGAGAAAGTAAGACCAATTTCACATTTTAAAGTTCTTTCCTTATGAATTTAATTTTACAGTGTGAGACAGGCACATTCCTAGGTACATTTTTAGGTATCTAAGAAACCTAAAATCTAGCCCACAGTGAGTTACAAATTCAGAAGGGTAACTGTGGGAATAAAACAAAGAAATGAGCATGTATCTTTCTCAATTTCTCCTATGGAGGACTGTTTGTCAAGAATTATTCTTAGCCAGCTTGTTCCTATCAGAAAGCATGTAGTGAGTTTTGCAGCCTAGATTCACTCTTGTGCCACAAACAGAAAGAAAAAAAAAAGAAATTGTACAGCTTTTCACTGATCTGCAAATAGGTGAGAAGTAACAAATGTCATATATAATGCCACAATTTGGAAAGAAGCAAGATCTAGAACAACATCATTAATGTGGGACTATTATTTACATTATTCACATTTTTGTGCAGGATACAGGCATGGTGACTCCCACCTGACACGTTCTAAATCCCCCAAAGAGAGGGGGTGGTGGGAAAGCTGCAGCCTGCATGCAGTGAAGTTCTCTCTCTCTCTTTTTCCAAAAGGAAATTAAATTTGACTTCTGAAAAAGAGTCTTTCATGCCAAAGGATGCTCAAAACTACCTGTGAAAGAAAAACCCAAATATTTTCATCTCCACACACTGCTTTAATACTTAATAAGAAACATGCAATCTTATGTGAAAAACAGCTTTTCTTTTTGTTCTACCTATTCTGTCTAAATGTGATGTAGTGGGTGGGCTAGGGGCATTAACAGGAAAGAGTCTTCTGACACAACTGCACCCTCTGCTAGATGTGATTAATACAGCCAGCCAAATGTCGGAGTTGAAACATGATCTAATAAACACGACTTAATATTCTGCATGCATTCAGGTACTTCTGGGTAACATTACAGGATGGGAAATCAACCAGAATGTGGGCATTGATGCCAGGATAATCAATACCACAACTGGTGAGCTATTGTTACTTTTGTCAAAAGAAGAGATGCACTTTGTCGGTATTTTTGAAATATTTTTAAATCATATTATTGATCTCTTTGGGTAACTAAGTGTCTTCAGAAACTTTATTCTATATTGAGTTGAAGGAACCCCACACACTGGGTTCTCTCCTAGCCTAACCTAATTTCTTCATTGATCAGCCCTCATGCCCTGCAAAGTACCGCCTCTCCCACTGGCATGTACTTGTGCAAACAGACTCTGCTTTTATTAAAAAACCTGATTTTTACACAGATCGCTAGGACACATTGCTCCTCTGAGTTCTGGAACACAATGGACAGAAATAGAGCAGCCTACCACAAACTTATAAATTTTTTTAAAAAGCAAATCAATAATGCGCTTATATAGAAGAGTAGAGGCACTTCTATCCAAAAAATAACGTTGGTTTTGAAGCTGAAAATAAAATATCAATCACGAAATTAATGAAAAAACATAGGAAAGAAAAATATTTCTCTCCATGTCCTGGGTTGGCCATATGACCTGTTTGTATCCCCAATCGTCCTCTGGCTTATGCTGGACATTAAGTTCTGCAGCTTTAAGTTGGTCCAAGGAAGACAGTGAGAGTGAAGGTGGAGGAAAAAAAAAACCACTCGCCGTTTGTCTGCAGGATACTTTACTCCTACAAACCAAGGCCGAGAGAGAGGGCGGAGAGGCTACATTCCAGTGGACAGCGTTATCTCTTTTTTTTTTTTTTTTTTTTACTCTCTCTCTCTGGTGTGGGTGCTGGAAGAGCTCACAGCGGAGGGTTTCCTCGGATTTTTTCCCGGTTTTTTGCAGGGAGAGACTTTATTTCTTTTGCTGGATATTTTTTCCTTTTTTCCTCTTTCTGGGACTGGTTGGCATCGTGTGGGCCCAGGACACCAGGGAACCCCCGGGGGGCCCCCCCCGCCGCGCCGACTGCGGCAGCCGGGCCCGGCAAGCGGCCCCCCCCCCACTGGAGAACTGAACCGGACTCAGACGGACTCTGAATCTACCATCTCTTCAGAGGAAGGAGAGGTTTCATTGTTTTCATATTATCCAAATTTGTTTTCTATGCTTGTGAATATTCTGTTTGTTAAATAAATAGTTTTTTCCACTTTCCTCTAAGGAAATTCTTCCCAGACCTGTAGGGGGAGGGGTGATTGGAATCGGCTCTCCCTAGAGGAGACCCCCCCAGAGGTTTCCTCCTAAATATTTGCCCTAAACCAGGACACTCCATCACATAACAGAGCACAAAAGTAAAAATACAGCAAAGTTAATCAATGTCAGTGTTGTGAATTACTGCTGTAAATTCAGGTAAAGATAATTCCTCTCCTCCAGTTTCTAGGATGTTCACAGACCTTGGATAAACAATGTAAAATAAAGATTGAGAATTTCAGTAGCTACAGCTGCTAGTTCTATGTACAAAACAATGAAAAAATCGAGGAACACTCATATGAGTGTGCAATGCTTTTCCTATATTAGAAACTACACTAAATATGACACCTTGTAGAATTCATCAGCATTAGAATCTCTGAACTACAGAAATGCCTCCAATGGGATCATAATGATTCCTTCTAATTTTTTGCTCATTGTAACTAAGGAAGTTTTCTAAATGGATTACCACTGATAAGTACTGCAATATAACAGAACGTTTTCCTTAACTTTTTATCAACTAAATTTTAAATTTTGGGCTATTTAAACTATAGGTGAAGTTTTTTCAAATTTCTACAGCTGAGAAATTTATACTGCCCTACACCTTGTGTTTTAACTGCCATATTAAAACTGGTTTATGGAGTTTGTGCAAACAACCTAATACTGCAACTGTAGAGCAATGTTATTGTTACACTACAGTATCTGTAATAAGAGCTCACACTTTCACAGCATTTCACATATTTTTGTGGTTTCCTAAGTTGAATAATTTGGCATTCTATTTAAGAGTACTTGCTGGATGCAAGGTGTAGTATGATGCAGACTGTGCATCCACTGGTGACTTGAATTTTCTACAACACGGTGAAAGCATTTATACAGGACAAAAGTGTTCAGAAGCACTTTGCAGAGAGGCTGAGCCAGTACAGTCCTGTCTCCATTCTCTGTCACAGTAATTCCCCTTGGAAAATGTGGCTGCAATATCTGAAAGTCAACAGGTCTCCTGATGATCCTGTTATTGTCTGGGATAACCAACATCACTACAGTCCTAAAGCTGACATGGACGTGATACACAAAAAGACAGTGGCAACCAATTCTTGATGGAAACTCCCCACGCTTTTGGAAATGAAGGCACAAAACCCCCAAGACAAAATGTTACTCTGCTGTTTTTGTTCTTAGCTGGATCAGCTGTTATCATTCACATACAATTAATGCAAGTACAAGCCTCACCAAATATTTGCATAATGTTTATAATTAGGTGTCTACCAAACAGGCATATCTATTCTGACTGATTTTTTACTTCTATTCCATGATTTAGTAGCTTTCCTTCAAGCACTATTTAAAGCTGCTGAACTGATATCTAGCACTTTGTGGCTTACAAAACACAGAATTATTAAAAAAACTCAAAATTCAGTAATTTACCATGTATTCTGAAATTCCAGAGAGTTTTGGCACAGAGATTTTGGTTGAAAGATTGAACAAACTGTAAATTACTTCAATTAGAAATACCATATAACTCTATGCTTATCCTTGCAATACTTATACAATGATTTGCTATTTCCAACTTTATTGTCTTCTCAAGAGGAATCTCATTCCAGTGGAAGAGCTTTTTGTTTTAATTCTAAAACAGAAAAAAATGCTTTTCATATTAGGAAAATGCAAAGCAGGAGCCACAGAAACTAAGTATTTTGAGTTGGGCATAAAACCAATAGTTTTAAGGCCTTGGGTTTTGGCACTTCAGTTTGTGCAACTGGAACACACTTCTGCAATTCTCCCACACATGCGAAAACAGAAAAAGAAGATGATTATTCAGAAGAAAACAATTTTCAGTGAGATGGATGTTTCTGACAGTATGGTTTGGCTAAAAGGTATTGCCTTACTGAAATAGCTTTGTTTAAATAGTTACAGTCACACAGGAATACATGAGCTAGACATGCAGTTCATGAACACAAGCAATGCCACAGTGATCTGCATTGCCACACCTTAATTTCAAACTACGTATGTTATGAAACAGGTAGGCTTCAAGGACAAACTTTAAAAAATTAAGAACAGTTCCATAACATGTAAAAACAATTAATTCATTATCGATTATCTAGATAGACACAAAATTAGATTTAGGATATTTTAAAATGGTATCTTAAAAAAATTCTAATATTCTGCTTTTTCCTCAGCTCTCAGAAGCGTAAGACAAACACTTCCCAAAGAAGAATGATCTTAAAAAGGGCACTTTTTCTATTACCTAATAAGGTTATGCACCTACTCTTAGACAACTTTAAGTCTGAAAATTAAATAAGAATATTGATTAATATTGATTACCCTGCACCCCAGAAAACAGCAAGTCTTTTGAACAAATACTTTGTAAACAGAAGATTTTTAAATTTGTTTTGCTGACAGCAGATCAAAGATTTTGAATGCTGGAACAGACCTGCAAGGCAAATTATCTCCTGTGTCTTAACTGACATACTTCTGTACATAAATCATAAACACGGCAATGTGTGTAAGATACTGTACATGTATTACACCTCTAGGTTAAAATGCTACTTCCATAGAAAAAATGCGCTGTTTAAACCATACATACATTTTTTGTCAGATATTCTGATATGCCAGTTTGCAGAAATGACGACTACCAAATGAAATGTTATTCAATGAATGTAACAAAGCATAACAGGGACAAATAACTCACTTCAAGATCTTTAAAGAATTCTCAGCTCTCATGCTGCGCTGTTCATTCAGGATTATTGAAGCTCACAGTTTTGTCAGTTTGCAATGGAGACAAACTGTATTCTGATGTAAGTCAGCACATCAGGAGTTAATACATCACTTTCATGATGCTAACCAGTTCTACCCTTCAACATTCTCACAGCTCTTCCTTAGCTCTTCAGTTTGAGCATCTTAGATATTTCAGGAAGTTACATGAACCACATGAGAATCAAAAAACTACATATCATCACTTCACCAAGTATCATTTCTTCATAAATTTCACAAAGGAAACAGACTGAGTGTTGTCGTGCATCCCAGAAGCAGACTGTGTGAAAAACCAATCCACAAGCTAAGGATTATGAACATGGCTCTCTTTTATTTTTTATGGTTAAAAATACAAATAGGTCTAAAAAACTGTAAATATTTGTCAAATGAGCACCATATACAACATTGTTTATTAATAACCTTTTGTTTAAAATTGTGCATCAATATGCCAGAAGAGGAAGTAACTTAATAAGTGAATCACATAGCTATTTATTTTTCTTTCTCATTTTAACACCTTGACATGGGAACCTCTAGCCTCACTAGCTCAAATCTCTGAGAAATTTTAATTCTCTTGCTTTAGGCAGTAAATAGACTCTTTTTAACAATACTAAGAATTAAAAAAAATGTTAAAGTTGGTTACATTCCACTACAGTCAAACTCTAAGTCTTTCTCTTGTGGAAAAGAGCACACACTGTACCTTTTTTATCACTTCCATAACTCCTAAGATGGGAAAAGTTTGAAGAGCTTGAAAGAGCTCAATTAAGTGGAATTCACTATGCTACTATGCTCTCGTAAAGCCTCGCTATGACTGTCATTTGTGCACAACCAGTGTTAGGGGAAATTTGTCTTCCAGAAGCTTCAAAGGTAAAAGGTAAAAAAGGTAAAAACCTTGCACAGAAAAACTCGAATTAGTAAGCGAACTAAGTCAGAAAAATGAAAGATACTCTTTGGTATTACTTTTTTGTTCACATTAACAAAGGAAATTTAGAGTTGAGAAATTAAAGGTTTTAGAAAAGGAAACAGGACATGTTGGCCACTTACAAGAAGTTACTAGATGACTTCAAGATAGGTTCAAGTGCTGTGACAAAGTTGAAAGGTTCTATGATAATATTAAAAGCTGAACTGTACCATGATGTTTATTTGATGAAACTAAAACCACATTAAAACACATTCAGAAGGACAATAAATCCTGTGCCAGAAGTCTCCAGATGTATATGGCATGCTTGGCTACAAATCATAGTTGTTCTAAAAAAACAACCAAACAAAAAAACAATGCCAAAGGCTAGAAGACCACATGCTAAAAGTTACAAAGTTACCTTACTTGATCTTTTCCAACTCTTCCTCATTAGCATTGTCTGAAAATAAAATAGAGCATTTTAAATACCTTTTCTCTGCAATACAGAAAAGGAGGCCAACAGTCTCAAATAGGGCAATTCACATTTAACCACCACTACAACTGAAGCCGCAACGTGTACACTCCAGCAGCAGATACACAAGACTGAAATAATCCAGACAGGTAGCAGCCCTGTGCACACCCAGGCATACTTTTCTGGGTGGTATGAGTGTCTTATTTCTGGAGACAAAGCACTATGTAAACTTGTAAGAAAGAAAAGACAGAAAAGACAGAAAGAATTGGATTAAAAAATTAAAATAAATGAATGCGCCATTACGGACAGTGATTTCAATACCAACTGACACTTGAATAGAAGTCTTTTTTTAATATTAAAGTACTCCAATTTTTTTGAATACTACTGCTTTAGTCCCAGGTGTAGCCACAAAAGAGAAAAATTGCATGGGACTCCTTTGATGACTTAAATCTATTACAAAATCCTTAAGGATATCACTGCTCATTCAGTTCTTTGTTTTGATAATTACATACATGAAATAGGAAAAAAAGTTGTATCTTCACTCTTTTAAAAGGCCAAATCTCAGTTTCCCTGTCCCATTACCTAAACAATTTGCAAAACCTTGGCACTGCTAGGAGCTAAAGTATCCAAGACAGATTCCTAACATTAAATTAAAGAGACATTCTGGTCAAGGTTGTGGACGGTTTATCTGTGAACACAACTGTTGCTTAAAGAAATTCTGTGGAAATGCAAAGAAATTAGTCTATATAACTTAATAAGATTTAACAAGTTGTTATTGACACGGCGCAGGAATAAATCAAAGGCCATTAATTTCAAAATTTGAAACTTTTGCCATGAAAAACAAACATAATTTTAAATTTTTATTAACTATTTCAAATACACCTTCTTTTTCAGATAATGAAAATAAAATTTGAAATGAAAAAATTTTTCTTGCTAAGAAATTAAATTATATTTTGGTGAAAAAAACTTAAATGAGAGAAAATATGCCAGGGTTTTATTTCTGAAATATCCAGGAATTTTTCAAATAGACGCAGATTTTTGTGAGATGAAAAATACCTAGCCGCTAAGGAAACTTTTTAAATTCCTGTAGATGGTTAAATCCTAAGGACTCTGATGCAAGTTAATACAAATTGTAGCACTGTGGCTTTGGAAAAGATACAGAGATACTAGAGTGTTTCATAAAGGTGGAGACCTCTATTTAAATCTTTTTTCTACAAGACGCATAAGAATTAAACAACTTGAGACCCACAGCAGGCCCTGAAGAAAATCTGAGTTCCTGGGTCCTGCCCAACACAGCTCCTCCCTTCCTTGTCATTTTTGCATCCTACACAGCTATAAGTCAGAGCACAGACTCAGCTGTGCTTCAGACCAGTCTGAGGACAAGGAACAGAACAGCCTGGCAGCTGAATTAACTATAGGTTTAGATAAGATACCAGGAAGAAATTCTTCACTGTGAGGGTGGTGAGGCACTGGAATTTGTCACCCAGGGAAGTTGTGGCTGACCCATTCTTTCAAGTGATCCAGGCCAGGTTGGATGGGGGCCTGATCTAGTGCAAGAGGTTGAGTGGAACTCGATGACCAAACCACTCCATGACTTTCAACTCTGAGGAGTTCAATTTGAGAAGTAGCTACAGAAAGGTACGACTGCCCTTGTTGAGTGCTTTGGCATCATTATCAGCTACAGCAGGACAAGCTGAACCCAGAACATGCATCCTTAAAAAGCCAATAAAATAAACATATAGCATAGGGTAGATCAGGATAGATTATCTATATGGGACTTCATCTGAAAATATTCCATGCCCTGAGTCTATTGCTGGGGTTTTTCTCTATGATATCATTGTCCCTCTGGCAAATAAATAAATAAACAAACAAACAAATAAATAGTAATAATGTGCGATATTATTTAAGACAGCAAGCAAACTGACAGCACATTCATGTTCATAGTTTCATATGAAGCAAAAAAAAACAAAACAACAAACTAAGCATAATTTGAGATAGATTATTTTAGGAAAAACAAATGCCTTGAACTTCAATCACAATAAATAACAACATCCACGTAGAACGTGTATGTTTCTTTTTTTCCATTTTCTTTGTTTTTTAGGTTTCTGGCAGTGATGAACAGTTACCCCCAGTCTCTGCTGGTCCCAAGGCAACATTATCAAGCTATCAACTTTGCCATTTCCTGTAGCCAAAAAATGCCTGTTGTAGGGAACAGCTGAGGTAGTGAAGACATGGGTGTCACGCAGCTCTGAAGAACCTTCTTACTGCAGGTTTTCCAGGGGTGGAATCTGTGCACTAAATGCTGATGGAAAAAGAGCCAGGACTCACATGCACTGTGGTACCCATGAGCTCAACACCAAACATAATCTGCAGGAAGCCCACATACATGCATGAAATCATGAACACCAAACCAGCACACACAGCACAACATGTATCCAAAAGGAAATAAGAAACACTGTCAGAATTAAAGTAACAAGACAAGCGTTTTTGGAGCAGGCCTAAGAAAAAAAATCAAGAAATTGCTACTTTTGACTTCTTTTAAAGTGGTGATCAACAGGAGAAATTAATGAAGAACACAAGAACACAAAAGGAGAAATTAATGAAAAATACATTATTTCTTATTAATAGAGTTTAAATTGACAAACCTTTAGAGCTCACGTTTTTATATACACTAATTTCTCTCATACGTATTTATTTTACATCTTTTTAGTTTAGACTGGTTACCTAAGCTATCCGTCCTCCCAAAGCAATAGAACTGAAATGCTACAAAGGACAAGTACTGCTAAATAGAACAAAGCAAATATAAATTAATTCTTGAAACTAGCGCTACTGCAACTTACTGCATTAGGCTGGAAACAGATTAAACTTTTCTTGAATACTAAAACTCACTGATTTTTATAGTCATACAAAAATAATTCATAATCAATTTTTATTCACACTTTATGATCATTAAATCACAACAAATCAATTGCATTCACATGTCAAAAATCAAAAGAATAGGACTTCTAATAACTTTAGATATGCTATGCTTCTATTCATGTACAGAGTTTGAACGAGACATTACAAGATTAATAATGTTCACATTTTTATGCCTTTAGGACAAGCACCAAGTAGCAAATGCAAAGATATAGATAAGACTTTCTAGAAATCTTGATTAGTTTATCTGCCCGTACTTTTTCAGTAGTATTCAATAACTGCAGGTGATTTCTACATTTTCTTAAAATGTGCCACAAAAATTAAATCATGTGTCCTTATTTATTAAATTGGTCTACTGAATCTCCTTATGATTGCAATTATGTCCAATATCTCCTACCGAAAAAACACAATTGTAAACTACTCAAGCACTGTTTTTCACAGTCCACCAGGCCTCAGAAATAAATACTCTCCTTTCCTAGTCAGTGTAATACAGTTTTACATAAATGTTTTACAATACAGTTTTACATATATGAAACACATATTTTTGTTAATATTCTTAATTGATATCTGAAATCCAAAATGTGTTTTGATCTGAGGAAATGGGGCTTTCCAGCTATAACTCTTGAGGTCATCTATCAATCAGTACACAAAAAATCTGAATTTCATCAGAATTTTCTCAGAAAGATAAGGGAAAAAAAATGCTCTTATGTGGACCAAATAACTGTATAATTTCTTTTCAAGTCTACATCCAAAACAAAATAATCTATTACTCTGTCAAACTGGTTGCTTCTTTTTAAAAGTAATTTGCAATAATACCTCTCTCACAGACAGGTGGCAATATATAACTAGGCTCCTGAATTTGTCCCATTTACTTCAAACTTGCACTTGGAGTATCTTATTCTCCAACAGCATTAATATTTCTTAGGCAGTGTGACAGGATGCATTTTCCCGTAATATACTACTACATTATTTTGAAACACCAACAAAATGTTTTGCGAGGCCTGTCCTCCAACAACACACTCTCAAAAGACTGTTCCTTTACCTGTGCTTCAATGCATGACAATCCAAAACAGCTGCAGTTCAGGCAGCTCAAGGATCTCTTTGGAAAGCATAATCTACATCAAGAAGTTGCCAAACAACACATCACAAACAGCAATTTGAAACACGGCTAGAGACATGCCCAAAATACAGGATCAATTCACCAAAACTACATGGGAAACTGAATACTTCTTTTGAAGCTGCTCTATTTTTTTACTTCCCCCATGATCTTATTAAATATTGTCATTTTAAACATATGGAATAGTAGCTGCAATTTAAGTACTCCAGGTAATTTCCGTAATCTTCGGCTTTACAATTTAACACCATTTATGTGTAACAACACACAAGTTATGTAAAGTGGTAAAATATGATCCTAATTACATAATTACTCACAAGTCTTAATTGTAAGCAATGTAAGAGTTATCACCTGAGCAAAATAAAACCTATTCAGGGGAAAATTTATTTTTTAAATATACACTATATAGGGATATGAAACCAACAGGATTTAAGTAAATTAGCCATGACAGAATAAAACTGCACACAATGTGAAGAGACAGAGTATTTGTGTTTTCTATGTATGAGTCATTAATGCATACTTAAGTGCTCATGTTTTTATCTATATATTTCAATTACACTCGAATCATTATCTGTATAGAGATATCCAAGAATAGAGGGAGCATCGATCATTCAAACAGTGTGCTACACAGACTGGGGATGTAGGAGTTTCCTGTAGTGCTGCTTTGTATGTTCAACATTTTCAAAGGTGGACAAGAAGTAGTCTTGATCCTCTATCATAACATTTGAAAATTTATTGACCCCAATCATTTTCATTTCAATAAAAAAAAAATCCTCGTTATTACAAAACCTTCCAAAAATAGCCGAAGATGTCAGTTCAACTGGAGTGATAAATTTTGTAATATATCTGCTCCTTAGATAAAATAAATAGATAAATAAAATCCAATAAATGAATAAGTACATGTAGTAACTGAAAATAGATAATAAGATAATTGAGTCTTGAGTTCCTACCAACATAAGCAATTCCACATTCATTTTGTAGGTCATCTTTCTTGTACTGTGACACAAATTCTTTGATTTTATTACAATCTTGCCAAAACTGCTCTGCTATCCATATTTTGGGAAGACTGGTTTCTGACATTAAATACTAAGCTTTAGATTACGAATCTGATTCTTAATTGGAAACTTGGGCATTTTTAGACTTAAGTTCCATATAGCAGTTTAAATGGGAGCAAAATTTGGTAACTTGAGCTAAATTTTAAAAAGCTAATAATGAAATGCATAATAACACAAACCCAGTTCTTCATTACAACCATCAGTTGGATAGTAAAAACATTGCTAACCAGCGACTCTACAGTCTCCCAGTACTTTCAATATTCAGTTGCTAATTTAAGAACCTCTATATGAAAAACATGTTACACTGTAGTGGCTTCATTTCACTTTCTCACCTCTAATTTTCTGGAGCACTCGGTACAATAGCAGACACGGGGCAGCACAGTAGCTACCCTCCCTGTATGATGAAGGAAGGAAACAAATGTGCTGTATATATATAATGGTATATCTCATAAAAACACAGTGCTTCTCTGCTGCATGATTTAGGATTGTGATAGGATAGTGCCAAGGGAAAAACAGGGCAATTACTAGCTGACTCAAAAATGCTGGTCTTGCCTAAATGCACAGAAAATCCAGAATTAAATTAATTGCTTAATTTAAGTGAAAAATACTCTTGTGACACAAATTTGAATGAGAGAACTCTGAGTTGTATGGACAATCATATTGCTAAAAAACAGAAAAATACACTGCTTATATAAGCTAGATGCACGCTACTACCATATTCCATTATTTTTATTAAGTATTAACAGAATGTCATGATGAAAATTGACAGAGGATAAAACCATTTTCAAAATTCTACCTATCTGCATTACTGCATACCAAACACCTAGCTCCAGTAACTGACTCACTAGGCTATTTGGTATTACCTGGGAGAAAAGTGTAAAAGCAACTCTAGTAGAATCTACCAATATTCCTCCAGTGTGTAACAGGATGTCTCACACTGCAGCATACAGAAACATGCATGTTCTTAAAAAACCACACTGCTGATCATATTTATGAACATTTTCATCAAAGTAATGCTTTCTCTTGGCCTCTGCTGCAACCTGCCCCTGAGGCAGAGCAAACAGGTTCATTGTTTATCTATCCCTAGGGGTGGATTAAAGCAAAACTATGCTAAATAAGCCTTATAACAAAAAAAATTTACTAAAACAAATGCTTTAAAACCATAAATGGAAAAAAAAAGTGCAGTGGATTGGAAAAGGGGTGTATAGCTGTTTTGGTGTGTATGACCATCTTAAGAGAGGAAAATTCAAAAGAGGAAAAGAAGACGAGATAGTAGAAGAGAGATAACGATATCACCACCTGTGGCTTCTGTGATGCGTGGGTGATTGTGGCCCATGGTTGAGATTCACAGTCCTGGTCCATCAGAGGTGGAGACCCATGTATATGCCAAAAATTGGGGAGTTATAACCCTGGCTCTTCTGGTAAATGTCCCAATACCTCCTGGACGAGCTCTTGGCATGCAGAACAGTCTTCCTGGAAGATCCTGGAAATCTGGCTGTGCTGAAGGTGCCAGGGAGGGTTGAGTGTGTGTGTCTCTGTGTTCAAGAGCCTGTGCAAAGTTTGTGAGTAAACTTACTGAGTTTTGTGGCTGCACAATGGTGGCTTGTGGTGTGGGAAAGACACTGGCATAAAAAATCCTACAAAACAATGCCCTGCTTCCACAGGTTCCACTGCTGAAGTGGCACTTTTTCGTCTAATTTGAAAAGAGCTAGTTTAAGGCAAAATTCAGCCACAAGGTCCAAATGCTTCTCTACAGCCTCTCTGAGGCCAAAGGCACCCATACTTTTTTACAACCCCTCAGAGTGTGAATCATCTCTTCTATTTCTGCCATGGTTTTACTGTTCAAGTCAAAAGTCACAAAAGCTAGTAAAATACAATAGAAAGAGTTTGTCCCAACTAAGACTATCTAGAAACTTGGAAACTATTTTCATGTGCAAGTATGCAGCTCACAAAAGTAAGACTGATGGAGGAATTACAATAAACTTAGAAAATCATACAATTTTGTAATTGAAATGTAAATTCAAAAAACTGAAAAACATCAAATAATCCTTTAACACGAGACGCCAAAAAGCAGAAACACTACCTTTTTCAACTTTATTTTCCACATGGAAGAGGATTCAAATATTCTTATCCAAAAATAGCAAACTAGGTCAAAAATTCTTAACCAATGGTTTACTGAAGTTCCTCCATATTAATCAGTACCATTTACCTATAATTGACTTTACCTGTTCCATCTGGATCCCTTATTACTATAAAAGGGAAGATTCAACTCAGATGAAATATGCTGTTACTGTACCAGAAACATCATTCAATGTTTTTAAGAATTAGAAGAGTCAAATTAATCTCAAAACCTGAGATTTACTCTTGTGCTTTATGTCATCCAACCACAGACCAGCCACAGGAGTGATGACATTTATTAAAATATTAAAAATTACCGCTTCTCGCTGGTCTCCTGGAGCCAACAGAACTGATAGGAATATACTCCCCAGATCATGGTCAGGGTAATGAGGATCCTTCAGACTCAAGGTAACATTTGTTTGCCTAGGAGAAAAAAAGCTATTCATTTACTTGGACTTCAGACTCTCAGGTAGTAATAATGTGAATTAAGCTAATATGAAAACAAGATTAAAGTGGTTATAAAACTAACTTCTCCACAGACACTGTAAAAATGTGCAATCAGTTAATAAGTTAACATTCATAATACAGTAATGTCTTAAACATAAGAGGCCTTCTTTGGTTAGTTTTATGTTGTGTAGGTTTATATAATTATTTTCTAGCATAATATTTTACTTACAACTCCACAAACATGGTATTAGCAGACAAATACATATAAATATTCCATAGACCTGTTTGTCCCATACCTGTTTAATTCCAATGAAGTGAGATCCAAAAATGCTGAACCTATGAAGTCATCTTGAAGTCCAAAGTCATAATCAAATACCTGTGGTGCACAAGAGCATTTTTTAATCTTTCTTTCTTTAGAGCTTTTCTGACTATTAATCACTCTTGAAACTCCTTTTCCAGAGTTGTAGATTCATGCCTCTCTTCTGTTCAATCACGACTACCTAAAAGTAACCTGAAACTTTCTGGCCAGAAAATCAGTTTCAAACTGCATCATACAGAGACACTGGTGTATACCACTACTAACTACATATGTGATGACATCAACTTCATAAAAACAAAAGAAATATTTTTATAAACATAGGCATTGAAAGAAGGAAGATCAAAACAATAAAGTTAAGCAGAATCACTGATTTCCTATACATTGATCCCTTTATGAATCCTGCAAAAGAGAAGCAGGAGGGTAGGATACGGTTATGAAAAGAGGGTTATTATAGCACTTGCATCAGTATTTGAAATAATATAATTGTACATTTTGAAGGCTGTGCAACTTACAAGGGTTAGAAACATAACAATCTAAGATTAAAACTCAATGGAAATGTGTAAGGAAACAATGATGATTAATACTCTGCCATGAGGACTCTGTCTCCTAATTTGCTACCTAAAAGAGAAAACACCTGGATAAATTTACAGACACCCAGAGAAGAATCTGGCTAGTACATCAGATGGTATTATTTGAGATGGTTTATGACTTCCTAAATCTGAAAGAATATCAAATCATTTGGGGGCAACTATTGCAGGGAAATAAACAAAAAAGGTGGGCAGCAACAAAGAAAAGTTGCAACACACATTTAAAAATTAAAGAGAAAAGGGAAAAGATCAATTATCAAAATCAACTTTTAAGGTAAGTTTTTTTTTTTTGTAAACATGAGGTTTTCTGAGGACTAGGATATATCTTCAGCAAAGTAAGAGTGAGGCTTACAAACACCTTGTAAGGAGAAAGGAGAAAATTTAACTGAGATATGATAGGATTAGGTTCTAGGTCTTCAACTCTAGTGTAAGTACTTCAACTATTGTACTACAGAAAATCAAAACAGTTCATCTTCTACAAATACTTTAATATGGATGGGGTTAAGACAGTAGAAATAGAAATCCTGTGGCCCAAAGGCTACAGCAGAGCTGTATAACTCTCTCACCTGCATTGATCTACCTGAATGTGCACCATTGCATTTTCTATATCTGTTAGTCATTTCAGTATGAAAAAAAAAAAAAAAATCTTAGTTTATGGTGCAAAGTCAAAATTGTTTTCTCCCTTTCTCTCTCTCTCTCCCAATTATCATGGTGAAAATACCAAGTAAGTATTTTTAGCTGACTTAGTAAAATTCAATCATGTCTTAAAATATCTGAATGAGCTGTAAAACCTAAAATGCTTCACACGGTGTGTTCAGAATACAACCATGATAGACATAACACCACTTTTCCTAGGGGAAAAGGATACACACTCTAGAGCAGGGCTGATATTTGGCATAAATAAACTAAAAACAGATGGCTACATAGCAAATCTTTGCATCTTCATCTCTCTTTCACCTGTTCATTCCTTCTTAGTCACTAAACATAATAAAGGCAGGAAAATGCTGTTTGAGGATTCTAGATAGCTTTTAAGCTCTTCTAGTAACAATGTACTTCATCTGAGCAACATGAAACATAGAACTAATTAATACTTAAAGGATGTTTAAGTAGCATTGTTGTTCTAAAATATTTACAATTTGACATTCCAGTTTAAAATTCTGTCATGAATTTTAGATTAAGACTGATACTGATCATGTAATTTTCAGATCAACTAAGAGAATTACATAGGTAAGCCAAGTTTCCATGCTTCCTCAAGTATTTTCAGTGTATGCATGTTTTATTTTGAATCCTAGAACTACAGTTTTTCCAAATACATTCTTTGGAACATAATTTTTATCTACTTTATCACACAACTAAGAATCACTTTTCCATACAGATCACCATAAACCATATGTTGCATATCATCATTATGCAATGGTATTTCCATAAATTATATGGACCGTATTTCTCTGTTTTTCTGATAACATCACTCTAAAGAAATCTAAAACAGTTATGACCTGAAGTAAACAAAAATACCTGTATTTGCCACTTTTAAAAATGTTGACATCATCGTTCTACAGACAAAATTTAAATAATTTTCACTCTAAATAATCTTTAGAAATGCACTATTGCACAATAAATTTTTCAGTATACAAGAAACACAAAAACTGAATTCTTCCAATAATTCTCCTGTTGTAATTTATCAGACACATGTAAGCTGGTGTCTTACCTTTATATACAATGGTTCTCTTAGGTTATCTATAAGAAGACAAGCTTTTTCTTCCCACACAGGATTGAGGTTCTTGTGTACTGTTTTACTTCTAAATACTTCTTTTCCTCCAAGTTTGAACTTGACATATGGATCACTTGTTCCTGGTAAAGACACAAATATAACTGTAAATTCTATCTTTGTAATACAGTAAAGAAATGGAGACTAAATTACTTTAAACAGAGCTAAATGTAATTTCGATAGACAAACTCAAAACAGATTCACATAAAAAGAATTCTTTATTGTCACCATCTATTACTTTCCAGGGTGTCATTCCTCAGTAAATTGACTCCATTAACATCAAATGGGTGCTTGCATCACCTTCTTTGGTTTGCAATCAATTCTCAGTCACACATTAAATACTGTCAGTATTGGTTTTAGTTAACAGAATCATGTCCACAAAGTCCTCATCATGCCTCCTGCACCTACTTACCAGAGAGCACGGACAAAGCACCTTGAAAGAACTTAGTAACAATGAAGTGTGATCAGAAAAACAACCCTGACAGGTATAAGAAAAATGTTAAATACAGCATAAGAATGCCACATGCATGGGACATGTATGTGGAAGTGTGACAATGACTGAACCAGCTGTGAGAGGAGTCTTGGGTGGGCACAGAGACTTGCAGTCATCCAGGAGTGCATGTGAGACTAATTGATCAAAAACTATTTTAAAATAAACAGTAACTCTAGCTTGAGTAACAATTACATCTTCACTAACAGCAAGAAAACTGTAAGACACGATTTCTTTCTTTTTTCCTTTAACTTTTAAGGCTTTTCAAGAGACTGGCATGTTTCTAGCCACTGGGAAATACATCCAAAAGAAACAGCTTAAAATTGCAACATGCTCTTCTAAACATAAATTAGAAGGGTTATGCCCAGCCTTCTTTGCATTATTTCATCCAGCCACAAGATGTCAGTACTCTTTACAGAAATTAGGTCTCCACTTCCAAAAAATGAAAGCAATGGAACACTCTGGTCTCTCGCGTTACAGTCATTCCCACCTCTAATTACCAGGGCAGAATTTCAGTGGCATAAAAATGTTTTTTCTAGCACAACTAACCTGTTCCTTGGTTATTCAAGCAGTGGTGATAATTTTGAAGTCAAAGATAGGGTATTTAAACTAATTCTGTGTCATGTGAAGAATATTTTTAATATGGACACTATGCTATGGTGTGCCCACACCCCTGCTTCTTGGGACCACTCTACAACCTCAGGAATTCTATTAGGCCTTGACCTTCATGTAGACAGTTTGGTAATGAAGCATCCATTGACTGTACCAGGAACTTCTGCATGGTTAAGGTAGGAGTGGCACTGAGTTGAAAGAAAAAAGAGGGAAAAATCAGTCTTTCCCTTGGAACATCTAAAAGAGGGAAAAGGATTGTAGCTTATGAGTTGGAAAGGTTGATTGAGAGGTTTGTAAACTGGGTTTGAAAGGAGAAGGGGGTAAGATCAGGCTCACTAAAGTGAGATGAGCCCAGGGGTAGCATGCCAGTGTCAGTGTTTATTTAACTTGGTAACACAGCTAAAGCAGATTTCCCCAGTAGAGTATCAAACAGGAAAACTGGAGGCCATTCTGCAGCAGAAAAACTGGGACACAGTCACCATTACAGAAACATGGTAGAATGACTTGTTTGACTGGAGTGCTGCAATGGATGTTTAGAAGCTCTTCAGAAGAACCAGGCAAGGAAGAAGAGGTGATAGTGAGACTTTGTACATAAGGAAATGTTTCAGCTGTATAGAGCTCAAGGACAGTGATGATAACATTGAGTGTTTGAGGGTAAGATTCAGAGGAAAGGACAACAAGGCAGACGTCCTGGTGGGAACCTCTTATAGACCACCCAACCATGATGAAGAGGTGGATGAAGCATTCTGTAGGTGACTGGCTGATGTTTCATGATTGCCACTTCCTCCTCTTGTGGCAGACTTTAACTGGCCAGATGTCTGCTGGAAACTCAACACAGCAGAGAGGAAGCAGTCCAGGAGATTCTTGGAGTGTGTGGAATTTCCTATCACAGCTGGCAAGGGAGCTTACCAGTTTTGACATCCCACTAGACCTGCTGTTTGTGAATAGAGAAGGGATTGGTGAGAGGAGTGGTGGTCAGAATGCCCATCTTGGGCATAGTGATAGAGTTTTTAATTCTTGGTGAAGTACGGAGTGGAGTCAACAAAACTTCTGCCTTAGACTTTAGGAGGGTGGACTTTGGCCTTCTCTGGAACTGACTGAGAGTCTGCTGAGAAATAAAGGGATCCAGGAAGGCTAGACATAGTTTAAGAAGAAAATCTTATAGATGAAAAGTAAAATGTGCCTATGTGCTGGCAGATGAACGGTCAGAGAAGCCTTATCAACAGGAAGCTTTTGCTGGAACTCAAGGGAAAAAAAAAAGGAGAGTTTTGACCTTTGGAAGAAAGGGTAGGCAACTAAGGAAGAGTAAAAGGATGTCATTAGGTCTTGTAAAGAGAAAATTAGAAATAAAAGAGCTCAGCTACAACTCCATCTAACCACTCCTGTGAAAGAAAATAAAAATTATTTTAATAGATATATTAACAACAAAAGAAGGGCCAAGCAAAACCTCCATTCTTTTTTGGCAACACTGTCACCAAGGATGACAAAAGACTGAGGTACTTAATGCCTCCTTTGCCTTAGTCTCTAACAGTAAGACCAGTTATTCTCAGGGAAACCAGTCCTTGAGCTGTTAGAGGGGTACAGAGCAGAATAAAATTTTATTATTCCTCTGTAATGCAAGAGGAATTAGTGACTTGTGAAGCTCTTTGGACAGTCATAAGCCTGTGGGACCAGATGGGATTTACCAATGAGTACTGAGAGAGATGCAGGAAAAACTTGCCAATCTGTTCTCCATCATTTATTTATCATCAGGTGCCAGATGACTGGAGAGTAGCCAACATGCTGCCCATCCATAAGAAGGGCTGGAAAGTGAGACTACAGGCCTGTCAGTCTCACCTCGATGCCTGGGAAGGTTATGAAACATTCTCTTGAGAGTGATCATACAGCACCTACTGAACAATCAGGGGACCAGACCCAGCCAACAGTGGTTTAAGAAAGGCACGTCCTGTTTCACCAACCTGATCTCTTGTCGTGACCAAGTGACCTCCTTGGAGGTTGATTGAAAGGCTGTGGATGTTGTGAACTAGAAGGCAAAGCCTTTGATGCTGTTTCCCAGAGCATTCTCCTGGAGAAGCTGGCAGCCCATGGCTTGGCCAAGTGCACTCTTCACTGGTTTAGGGACTGGCAGGATGGCTGGGCCCAGAGCTTGTGACCGCATGGCATCCCCTCCAGCTGGTCACTAGTCACTAATTACATTCCGCAGGGCATTTAAATGTTAATACCTACATATAAATTTACCCAATGAACGTGTAACCTCCCAATCATTAAGGCAGTGTTTACCAGCTCCCTTACCTCCACGGTCCCGTGCAGCAAGATTCTGACCTCTTCTTAGAGTAACATCTAACTGGTACATTCCAGACTCCCCAGGAGGTAAATCTGCATTACTAGTTCCACGTGAATTTGTTCTCTGGGAAGGAAAAAAAATAAAAAGGCAACAGCTAATGTTACTAAAAGTTTCATGTATATAAAGTCATCCTACCGAACTAAGAAGAGGCCACATCCCACTCCCCCACCTCAGAGCTGCAAGGAATCTGTCCCATCTCATCAGTATGACAATTACCAAGATCCCTTTAAAAAAAAAAAAAAAAAAAAAAGCAAAAACCCCAAATCAACAAAAAAAGCAAACTGGTTGAAAAAATATTTTTTTATACATAAAGGAGTTGAAACAGATAGTCTTTAAGGTCCCTTCCAACCCAAACTATGTGATGACTCTATGAATTACAGCTTTAATTATATTAATATCTAGTCCCGGTCCACTAAAACAAAGTACAGACCTTACAGTATTATTTGGACTAGTCATTACTAGTATTCTCAAATCCTGGGTTGATTCAATAGTTGTAATATATGCATTGAATAGACATACATTATTTAAGATTTTGTCCCCTACTGCAGTACTTCACAAGCTATGTGGGTTTTTTCCACAGAGATCTGGGGGAAGCTGTGACAGATAATCATAGAGATATTAAATGCATCTGTAGTTCTGTATGTCAGGGAAAATATTCTTAGATTAGTTATTTGTATAAAATATGCCTTAAAAAATACAATAAAGGAAGACAGAATGCAAGGAACTCTTGAGATCTCAGGAATGCATGAAAAATAAACACATCTCTGTCCAAAAGACTAAGCAGAGAAATTACATTTCTTAGTATACATAAGCTTTTGCAAAATAGTTTTTAACACATCTCTCAGTAAGTAGAATCCAATTACAGCTCATGCTTGGAACACCATATTTCATTTTAGGACTAGAAAAATTAAATCAATTATACATTCCCAGTATGTACAAGAACTTCATCTGTTACACACTTTGAACACTATATTTACATATGCTCATGCTAGGAGCTGAACCTTTAAAGTGTAGTGCTATTAAATTGTTATTATGTGATTATGGGTCCTCTGCAAGAAATAAAACTCCAAGATAGAAATATTTCAGAATGTGTACCAAGTGCTATACCATTTCAACAAGAAATTAGTTTTATCTTCTTTCTTCCTACTTAAACCCTTTCTCCTTTTTAAAGTAATACTAAAGCTAAAGCATGAAGGAAGACACAAAATAAAGGCATTTCAATACCTGTTGTTTCTTCTTATTTCAAAGTCATAACTTCAAACCCTAGCATATTAATCTTTGCTGCCACACATATAATTTTGGCTAAAATGCACACTGGCATGCTCACTGGTTTCACAGCAGTGACAGAGAGACAAAGAATGTCTGACAGCAAAGAAAAGTAAACCGAAGAGTTTCCATCCTCTTTCCATCTGCCTCCATATCCTGATTTTGGAGCAAAAAAGTTTGCTGACATCTACTCATTTAACTCTAATATAAAATTTTACTTCTGCAGTACCACTTGCAGAGTCTAAGGCAGTACAGCAAAACAGAAAATAAAAACAAATTCTCAATTTCTCCACTACTATTACAAACCTATTTTTCAAGAAAGAAACTGCAGCTTCCTTACCAATTCCACCACACATTGACCTCTCCACCTTTCTCCCATGTCATTATCCTTCCTTGTCTTATAACAAATTAAAAACTCTTGTATGTTCTCTTCCATGAAAAGCAACTACTGCAATCATTCCAAATCCTTCTGAGGTTATCAGTTGTTTCTTACAAACACAATGGGTCACCTAAAAACAACAAATTGCCAGCACAGGGATTCAGACTCTGCATTTTTCAAGGACTGAAGGAAGTCTTGGTTTTCAAATAAAAGTAACGGCGGATAACTCTGTTGCATTTTCTTACTTTTACCCTTCTTTTCATCCTTAAGAGCACATTGCCTCAACCTGTTTCTATGAGGTTGAATAACAGTTTCTTTTGTGGAAACCACTAACCACTTTTGGCATTTCTCATTCCAGAAGAAATTAATCCTAGTTACTGGGTGAACGCTTCCTTTAACCAAGAAGTCGATAAACCAGTCAGTGTGCAAGTACCCACCCACATCTCTTATGATCATACATGTATGCAAAGATGAACCCTCCCCAAAGGAAGAGGAGAACTTGATGGTACTAATGAAATTTTAACTTCTGTTGCAAATCACACACAATGTCAAACATTTAATATTGGGCAAGTAAGTCATCCTAGACCAGTACCAAATGGCAGGGTGGTGTTGGATATGTGGAAATAAAGCCCATAAAGTGTTGCCTCTAGGCTGGAAAGACATTTGTACTTTAGGAGCCTTAGTCCCTAACATAACAATAACTGATAAAGACCAAGTGCTGTCAGGACTACAGATAACAAGCTATTTGGAGTGTACAAAATGAACCTTAAATGCTGTAACTGAGTGATCAGGTGCTTTGTATACACTGATCAAAGTGGTAGAGTGTCTACAGATGTACAGCAAATCTGGAAACAAATACAAATTTGATGATGCACAGTTCAAAATTACACCTCCTAGGGATCTGAAGAAATCTGGATCAAACTTATTTCATGCTTACCCAGCTGGACTTGGTTAAAACATCTGTTTATAACTGTCACTATAATAATTGCTGTGTATGTTTTACCTTGCATCATGATTCAGCTGTTGTTATTTCTTATAATATGAAATGAAATACAGATATTAATAGACCAATTCCCATAAGGAACTTAGTCTCAAGAAAATGGGAGATCTGATAAGAACAGTAGAACAGAACAGTCTTTTACTCTCATAAGGACAGTAGAACAGAACAGTACAGCTCTGGATGTAACTTAGGCAAAAAGGAGCTGTGCAAAATGCAAGCAGGATACCAGCTCTGCAAGGCCGCCAAAGCAGAAGTTACAAAACAACAATACTGTGCTAACTCAAAAGCTGAGGTTGAGGAAAAGCCACCTAAAAAGGACACTGGACATTGAAAACCACCAAAGAAGACCTGAAAAGGACCATGTAAGGACTTTGACAAGGGGTTTGACTATGTAAAACAAAGTAATACATAAACATCAAGTAATCAGGGATAGCTGATGAATATGTAAACTAATGTGTATGATAAAAGCTCTGTTTACCTGATGCTCGGGGCATTTGATTAGAGGAAGGATCCTCTGAGTGACCAGCAAGCTTCTGGTCACTCAGGGGATGAATGCCTGATTTCCAGTATTCAAACTCTGTTAGAAAAATCTATGTTTCTGTCTGGCCAATTTTGGTATCAAGAATGAACCCCTTTACCCTGGCCCAACACTGAACTAGGTTGCCCAGGGAGTGTCCTTAAAGACAACTGAAACCTGCTCTGACATTGCCCTGAGCAACCCTGCTCACAGCAAGAGGTTTGATTTGGCTATCTTCAGAGGTCCCAGCAAACTTCATCCATCCTGTGATTTTCTATCGCTTTGAAATGTCATAGTAAATAAATTATGCGCTGACCTTAGCTACTTTTCCTTGATATATTGTTTTGCCTTTCACTTCTGGTTGCCCTAGTATGACTGTTCTGCAGCTGGCATTCAGAACCACCATCCTCTCTACCCCTTTAGAGAAGAGTGTGTCCTAGATACCAACATACACATAAACCCTGAATTTTTCAAAACATGCTTATATATATTATTTGCATTTATGCTACAGTGCTCATAAAACTGTAACTGTTCCCTGAACATTTCAGTCTTTCTCTGTGAAGAAACCTTTTACTTTCAAAAGTAGAGCAAGACACATTGTATATGACTAGACAAATATGCACTTGTAGAAAGCAAGTTACTGGCACTCTCAAAAATCCCAAGTATGATCTTTTTCAAAAATGTAAAAAGCATCATAAATTAAAGTCATCATGAAACAAATTAGATCTGACTTTCAGAAGAATTATTGCAGACTTATTCCGCTTCCAAGACAAGGAAGAAGACTGAGCAGTTCTACGTCATTTTGGTTTTAAGAAGTTTACTGGAACTTACATGGGTTGTCTGAATATATTTTTGCAAGTACACAGGCACTTGTACCCATAAGCACATGATGAATGTACAAAGCAAAAGAGGAAATAGAAGCATCTCTAACGGGATGAAAATAATACTGAAAATACAAAAATCACATACTTTTTCCCTGCCAAAATCAGACCCTAAATTACTAAAATTATTGAATTGTGGAGCATTAAAATTGAAACTGCCTTTCCTTTTTCCTGTTTTTGCCAAAGACTAAGTCTCAGACAGATGCAACACTATTCTAATTTCTGGCAGCTAGTATTTCTGTCATCTCTAGAAAAACTTGCATTATCACACAAAAAAGTTCTCTCACTTGCCTGAAGAGTGCAGAATTATACAGCAATATGAACATAGCAGATGAAAGATTATTCAGTTGGGATCCAAGGAAAGGTGTCACATCCAAACAAAAGATGACCTGTGAACAATTAGCTGTCGCCATTTTAAAATGAGATAAATACCTGAAGTCAACATAAATGCTATATACATCATTCACTTGAAAAAAAATCAGCTGCAATCATATTTAAACTTAAACCATCCATGTTCCCACAACAGGAAACAATACTAAAATATTCCTACCATAATTTTCCATACTATTAATCCAAATTATTTATATAAATACATATAAACACATTTTACATAACCTGGGTTGTCCAGAATTAATTTTTTATTTAAATTATATGATGAAGCTATAGTTTTCATTTTAGGAAATACATCAGTTCATGGCATTTGAATTATTTTGAATTACTTTTAAAATAAATGCAGCAGTACTATCACTACCAGTAAAACAACACTAAAATGCTTCTAAGATGAACTTCCCTAGTGCTTTGTGTCTCACAAATATATCTGCAAATCTGAGTTAGCCTTCTGAGCTGGCAACTGCTCAGCAATACTGCTCACCTCCAGCTGGTAGCAACAGCTCTGCACAAATATCATTTGACTACTGCTGCAAACTGTAGCCACTCAGAATGAAAGTAGCATAAATCTTGCTTCAATTTAACCTGAAACTCTAATATGGAAAGTGAAATGTCTTTCTTTAAAATCTCTATATATCTTTTACATTTTGCAGTCGTTTCAGTTTTATGGATTCAGAAAACATACAGCAGTCTGGAGCCAAATGGGCAAGCCACTTTTTTCAGGAATTCATCTTTTAAACATTTAAATAACTGATTTAGTAAGTGTCACTAATGACTGCAATGAAACACCAAGTGTTCCCTCAACAGCATTTTGCTAGAAATAAGAAGGATTTTTGTAAATGTAATTATCTCATAGCACATAGCACCCAACCTGCACATGAGTCTTGGAAAGTCTTACACCTTTTATTTTGTAATTTTATCTGTGATCATAATTTCAAAATGGTGGAGTTAAATATCTTTCTAGGATTCACTTCAAAGCTAAAAAACAAACTAAAATATTTTTTAAAAAATCACTCTTAAAAAAGAAAAGAACATGTCAGAATTATTCTCCTCAGGAAGAAACAATGGTTTTGGAAGGATCTGCACAAGTTTTGTGGCTTTTCATACCAGACATTGCACATACCCATCTCATTTAATCCCTCTATACTCCTTTTTGACCACTGGAAGCAGCACAGTAATTCTGCCTTACTTTGCAGATGAAAGGCAGAGCACTCAAATTATTGCTATGAGAGGGTCCACAAAAGGAATAGTAACATTTGCTATCACCCTGACTGCAGCTCTGGAAAACAATTAACCCAATTTTAAGTATCACATACATTGCTGCTCTCATTTAAATGCATTTTCAAAGAGTCTCACATTTTCCATAGAGTAAAAGCAAAAGTGTTTGGAGAACAAAGGTTTTGACTGATGCCTCCTTAACTCTCCATCATCCAGTCAGTTCCATCCACCACTCTTCTGGGCCCTCATGCTGAGAATTTCTCCCAAAGCCAGTCATTACTGCTCTTCCATGTTAGCAAAAAGGCAAAGAAAAGAAGTATGGACTGAGAAACACCATCCAGAGTGCTCCGACAAATGCTTGGATAAAGATGTGTTATTATCAAGAACTCCACACTACAGCATACCCACTATGGTGACTCTGCCCACAACAGTGAATCTTTTGGTTTCCTTTTCTTTAATTTTCACAATGTGCCTGTCTCCTTAGTTTATAATGGCAAGTGATGATGTATTGCAATTCTTAAATAGTTTTGTAAATCTAATTATTTTGAAACCCCACTACAATAGATCACTTATCTGGAAATGTATCACAGCACTTCACTGTGAGAAATTAAACTGCACATAATGGCATGTGTAACTGAGAAAGTGTGTTTAAAATGTGCCTTTTCTGCTGATGTTCACAACATAAAAACAGTTTCTGTAGAATCCATGCGCATACTTTGGATAGATTACTCCACTTTTGAAACAATCGCCTGAAAAAGTTCATTACCTATACCAAGAAATACCAAACTGTGGGTAAATACACCTCAATGTACTCATTTGAGAAAAGCATTTATATTCACCCGAAAGACTGGAACAACTTGTTTCAATTGTTCCACTTATGTACCAGTGGTGTTATTTGTCTTCAGAAAACTATATCCTCATGAGCAGCATCCAGTTTCCCAGTGTTTGCTGCACCATTCAAATGAAAAATACCACGTACAAGAGTTTCATAATGCTACTTCCTTATTTAACATTCTAAATTAATATAGAATCAATTGCAGAGATCTTGTTAGCATTGGTATGATGGAAAAGAGAAAAGTAATTTTTACTTGATGGAAAGGAAGCAATTTTAACACAGCAATGTTTTATTAGGAGGATACAAACATTAAATATTAAAAAGACATGTACTGTTTTTCTTTCTGTCCTGGTTTAGGGCAAATATTTAGGAGGAAACCTCTGGGGGGTCTCCTCTAGGAAGAGCCGATTCCAATCGCCCCTCCCCCTACCGGTCTGGGAAGAATTTCCTTAGAGAAAAGTGGAAAAAACTATTTATTTAACAAATAGAATATTTACAAGTATAGGGAAAAATTGGATAATATGAAAACAATGAAACCTGTCCTTCCTCTGAAGAGATGGTAGATTCAGAGTCCGTCTGAGTCCGGTTCAGTTCTCCAGTGGGGGGGCCGATTGCCGGGCCCGGCTGTAGGAGTAGGCGAGGAGAGGGGGGGCCCCCCGGGGGGTCCCTGGTGTCCTGGGCCCACGCGATGCCAACCAGTCCCAGGAAGAGGAAAAAAAAAAGAAAAAATATCCAGCAAAAGAAACAAAGTCTCTCCCTGCAAAAAACCGGGAAAAATCAGAGGAAAAACCCTCCGCTGTCCAGCACTCCAGCACCCGCACTCGTCCAGCACCCCCACACCAGCGAGAGTAAAAAAAAAAAAAAAGAAAAGAGATAACGCTGTCTGCTGGAATGCAGCCTCCGCTCTCTCGGCCTTGGTTCGTAGATCCTGCAGACAAACGGCGAGTGTTTTTTTTTTTTTTTTCCTCCACCTTCACTCTCACTGTCTTCCTTGGACCAACTTAAAGCTGCAGAACTTAATGTCCAGCATAAGCAAGAGGACGATTGGGGATACAAACAGGTCATATGGCCAACCCAGGACACTTTCAACTCAAGAACTCTGCTTAATGGGATAGCACTCTTTTTTTAAATTCCACAGAATGCAGAGACTGTCACTGCTGGTATACTCTTCTCATCACAGGCCAATTTATCAGCACTAGGTCTTTTCTGTGTGCAGCAGAGCAATTTTTCAGGCTGGGCAGCCACAGGTAAAGAAGGCCACCAGACCAGTCCTCCTTTCTTCTTTAATTTCATAGACAAGAGACGGACTGGCAAGAACAACCATTAGAGGCAATAGCTAACTAGAAACAATGCCACCAAAACGATGACACATCTCATGAATAACTGAGGTGAGTTAACTTACTAAGCAAATTTCCCTATACTTTGATTAATGCCTCTGGCTCTTCTCTGTCTAATGACAGCATACTTTATTCTCTTATAAATAATTTTAATGCAAAAACTGACCTTGGTTGTTCAATAAAGGTGACTGGTTTTGATACTGGCATGTTTGCTATTTGGTTTAGATGGTACTTTGTTTAAGACTCCACTATTAAATTTCAGACACAGGGCTTCAAACTTTTGAGGAGAACTGGTATGTAATATTTCATAAATAAGTAAGTTTTGTCAATTTGAAACATCAATTTACATGTAATTTTTTAAAAATTTAGCAAACAAATAACAATGGCAATTCAATACTGGTGGAACAATTTCAAAACTTAATAAACTGAAATCAACATGTCCTATTTTTAATTCTATACAATTTTTCCTGTGAACACTATAGTTGTACTAAACTCTGAAGTGTTGTTCTGGAATCACATGTGACACTGAGAAAGTGAAGCTAACAGCAATTGTATGCCTCCACTGCTTGTAGAAAGAGAGCAGATAAATAGAACCTATAGAAGATGTCTCCACAGCAAATTTCTGCTTTAATTCAGATGGAAATGTAGTTCCTATCCTTTCCACCAGACATAATCTTTTCACAGTTTCACATAACTTAATGTGCAAGCAGCTTACAAAAGCAACAAGGCAGTAACGTAAAGGCACATTCTTCCTGAAGACAAAGCTATTTTTTGCTCAAACTTGAAAATATGTATCCTACACTAAAATTCATACATCTGCAAGCAGATGCACTCTAAAAGGTCACCATGTCCCAGGTTACTCAAAATGAATGCATATTAAAACATCTTTTTCATCAAAAAAAGAGCACCTGTTCCTTTAAAGCACTGCTGAATTATGCAAACACAAAATGCATTTTGATACACTTAAAACTTCAGTCTAAACAGAGCAGTGATAAGAGTTAATGGAGTTCTACTTACTTATCATATTTTTAAGATTACATTTACTTACCCTCAATTAGGAATTTTGTTTCATTGCTCATGCATAGTGGAAGATGATACAGTATTTATTCTCAGCTCCTGGAAATATTCCTCCAGCCCCTCCTGGATGACACATATTTAAACCTATTCTAGAGCTTAATTATAAAATCAGTTTCATTCATATCTGTGAGGCAAACGAAACATATTTTTCAGTGATTTTTGCTGCACTACTGTATAAACCAGGCAATCTGTTCCAGTATGCCTACAGCCAATGCAAAAACCCCTACACAGCCATAGACACCCAGGTCCCAAACCCAGGATCTCAGAACTAGGCACAGACTAACAACCCATGCTAACACATATATAAAAGCCCCTCGGGCCTAAAAACCATATTTTTTTTTATTTTGCTCTTTGATGATCGATAAAACTCTACAGTACCATGTAAATGGGAGGAGCTAATTCAGGACAACGCTTGCATTTTTTTACATTCCCCATGAAGACATTCTGAGGAGACAGAGTCATGCAAACTTGGTTAATACTTCTTTTCACATCTTTACATCAACCAGATAAGGCAATCTCATCAGCTGAAAGATCTGGCAACATTTCTGGAAGAATTCACATCCCATTTCCTTGGAGTTTTTTCTTCCCGCCCTCTGTCTTGGAATACTACAATGTGCTCACTATTTTTCTTATAGTTTCCTTTGAGCAGATCTCTTCTGTATATTTCTTCTCCTTACTCTATCTCATGTCATAAAAATTCTTGGAGGAAGAAGTCTATTTTGATAGCAGCATGACAGACATGCTACCACAGCTATTTAGATTTACTTCAGCTAGTGTATGGAAATTACAGCTTTCTTCCTGTAATTGAAGAACTAACTTTTTGCAGTGGATTTGACAGTCAGACCCATAGGTTTTCCTCTGGCAGCACAAATCACAGGATTTTGCCCTGGAGACCCAGAAAAGTCAGTCTGTCCTTTAGTAACACAAGTGGAAAACACAGCTAACATGCAACAACACAAACACAGATTAACTACTTACTCTTTCCATAATAAGAAGCACATACTTTATTTGAAATCTCTGTTCCTATCACCTACAACATATATCTCTCAGCTCAGCTGAATAAAATACTTAGAGATAACACAATAAAGAGCTGTTGAAATGTTTTCGGAAATGGTACTCCTGATAAAGAACAAATCCTAATACAACAACTTTATAGAATTGATGTTATTATACTGCTCCAAAAGTGAAATTATCTTACTAGAAATTCTAGTTCTAGAAATACAATATTGAACATCGTTGGCTCTCCTTTTCACAATTTTGAAATGCATCAATACTTTGTAACCTTACTTCAACTCCCAGTATCTGATGCATGAAGATGGGGTTCAAGTCAGTGCAGGAAATCAGAGGGTGCAAACCTCTATTAAACATATGTACAAACTTGTAGTTCTGACAATTTATTGTTTCTAGTAGTCAAAGTCTTTGTTAGCTAACGACCCATTACAGTTATCACAGAAGAGAATTTCGTACAAGGTCTTGCATTTTACCTGATTTGAAAAACAATTAAGGATTTTGAAAGAAGTACATAAATGAGAGACCATCCACTCATAGTTACTTACTTAGGTACTAAGAGAGCTATTGTTAAGGAATCTGGTTTAGGTAGCTCAGTCTACAACTTCAAAGTACAGACTGAGAGGCAAGCTGAGCTCTGGATGGGAGTCCGGAGAGACAAGAAGCCATGAACTGCCATCCCTCTGCATAACAAAGGGCACAAACACTGATGACCAGGTGAATGAACACAGAGACACAGCAGGAGCTGAAAACTCAGAGGCACTGCACTTGTGAGGGTGTAAAAGCCCAGAGATTCCTTTGTTCACACTCCTTCAAGAGGCAACGGATTGAGCTGATTCTTGTTTCTGTCAGTAAATGGCTTTATAGAACTAGAGATATGAAATCCCCTATGGGAAACCTGGTGTGGCTGCATGAGAGTGGAGTGTATGCACGCAGCCAAGCAGGGCTCCAGTTGGCCCATGGAGCAGCCCACTGTGCAGGAGCCTTGGCACCAGCAGCTGAAATCTCCAGAACTGGGAGTGTGAGTGCCAGAGATTCTTGTGAATGGCCAGAGTGGGAAGTTTTCTTAATGGCTGTCGTCTTATTAAGTTCAAGGAGACTTTAACAAAAAGCTTTGTGAAGACAGAACTATCTTGGTTTACATTTGCAGTGTTGATGCAATGTACTTGCTGAAGACACGAAGTTGGAGTAAGCAGACTCCTGAGAACTGAGACTGGTTCACGCCTCTTATTTTAAATGTGTAATGTACTACCTTCACAGACACAACATGCAGCTTCTGTGCTTGGGCAGGTCTCTTCTCCACTAATTAAAAATATTTTTAACAGACATTGTGGCTGAGGATATATTTCAGATGTCAACTAAAAGTGTCATGAGAAATATTTGGCTATAACAGAATCCTAAATTAAGAGAAGGAAGAAGGCCCAGAAAGTGGCAAAAAAGTGACACTCCTCCTACAAGAAGTGCCATACTGAAAAAAGAGAAGCCTGTGCTAAACTAAAATAGCGTGAATTAATAATAAAGCAACTAAAAGTAGAAGAGTCTGAGCTCTGTAGAATTGTGTCATCATCTGGTAGAATACATCGTGTTCAACACAGACACTGTTTATCAAGTTTAACCAGTTCTGAAAACATCAAATACCTCAGAGGGCAGAAATATCTCATTCAGCTAAGGTGCACCTTCGCATCCCTTGAGTTTATAAAGGGGGTTATACTTTGACCCTTATTCTAAAATTACCTCCATGAAAACATTTCAGTTAACCTTCATGACTCATTTTTCATAATAACCACAATAAAGAGGATGAAAGCAGAGACACAGCCACTAAACAAATAGGGAAAATTGTTAGAAGTAATACAAAATTCATAAAGGTACTTCCTCCAAATCAATCTGATACCAGATCTTAGGCTTTGTATTAAAGTGCAGCATTCTTCGTAATTTTTAGAGCAAATTTAATCATGGAAGACCATTATAGATAGCACTGTACTTCACAGAGGTAAGGAAGGAGACAGGTGAGGTTATTCCTTTAGATGGGGTAATTTGTCTCTTTCAAAGGAAGACAAGAGGTGCCCACTTCAGATACAGTGAGGTTTTGTAAATTCTAAGGACTCCTGTCTGACATTCAGCTCTCCTGCCTGTGGAGGTGCAGGATGCTGTTTCTTGTGAGGAAGATATTAATAACAGTATGTTAATATTAACAAATAGATTAATACTGAGTGTCTTGCTGCAGCCCCCTGTGCTATACAGAGTGCCAAAATGTCCACTCAGAACTGTTTTTATGGTATCAGGAAGATACCTCTGGAATTTGCTGTAAACATTCTCAGGAGTCCTTAGATTACTTTTCAAATCTATGTGTCCTGTTTAATTGTTTTAATAATAATATTTTTTTAAAAGCTCCAGAATCAGGTTGTTTATCTTATATCTATCACATTCAATTTTTAGGGACAGTAGAAACAATGTATGTGCAAAAATATAAAAGTGATCCACCATTAAAATCTATTTTCTTTACGAAGTCTTATTCTTGAAGAAGGGAATGGGCATTTTCTCATTTTAGTAGCTTGCATACTATTTATTTTTAAAGACTTTCTCTATTATTGTCTGTTGTGTTTTTTTGTTTATTTGTTTGGGTTTTGTTTAGATGTGAGGGGGTTTCTGTGGTTGTTCTTCGGAGGGCTTTGTTTAGGGGTTACTTTGGTGGAGGGGGAATTGTGGGGAGAAGAAGGTGCCAGGGTGTTCATTTCCATAATGATTTCTTTAAAATAGTCAGACTGCAGAATTTATTCTGAGCCCTGGAAAAAGACTGGAACCAAGAGGTTTCAATAATTGAACAGACTAAGCAAAGCTTTGATTTGTTACAATAGCCATTTTCCAGTCTGGAAACCTGAAGAGAAACTCCTTTTTCTACTCATGTAAAAATATATTTATGAAGAAGCTTTCCCCAGGCTTCTTCACAAATCTATGCTGGATTTAGGACATCTTTATAAATACAAATACTGAAGGCAGACTGTTGGAAACAGCAAATATTAACTGTATCAAATAGTTGCTTCAGTGTTTTACAAAGCACAGGAACTGCAAAGTACAGCATTGGAACACCACAGATTTTCCAGGATTGCAAATCCTCTTCATCTCCTTTAGTGATATAAAGCACCTTGGAAAAGGGTAATTTGTGTGTGCTGCATTTTAGGAGTAAATTTTAACTTGTTCTTTTAGGTATGAAGGCATGTAATTTCTACAAACACTTCAGTCTCAGGAAGAAGAAGCTTTTTGCTTAAATGGGTCCAAAGCTTATGTTGAGGTTTGGATTTCTTCCCTTGTTTTTTTTCTTAAGGAATTTTTTCTCCCATGAGTTGCTAAGAAACTGTAACAGTTGAGTACTTAAGAGAGCAAAAGAAGGTGGCCAAGCCCCAGAGTTTCTCTTAGAGGGCAGAGATAATGCGAGAATAGGGATGATAAAAGCCAAGGCTGGGGCGGCTGCTGGCACTCTCTCTCTGGAATTCAGAGCAAGACGATTGAGCTGCTTCGACTGAGCTGCTGCTTTGGGAAGGAAATTCACTGCCAATGCCAGAGCCCAGTGCAGAGCTGCTTTTCTTTCTGCTGTGAATTTATCGCTCTGCCTGCCCTGCCGGGAGCAGAGCTCCTTCAGCACCACTACTGCTTGTAAAAACTACTAGTGCCTCACACTCCCTGCCTGCTGAGACATCCTGCTGTCCCATCTCGCTGTTCCTGAGGGTCCTGCTGCAGCAGGGCCGAGGACCTGTGGAGAAAAGCCTCTCCTCCATCCCTCCCTGCCCTGAGCGTAGCCGCCATTCCCTCGTGTCACCTGGGCTGGCGCCGGAGCGCCCCCTGCAGCCGCGGGGGAATCATCGCACCCACTCTGCCCACAGGAAGCCACCAGCGCCCCTGCCGGCTGTGACTGGAACTGCACCAAAGGGAAAATAGCCTGAGCCGAACAGGCTGGTGCTGGGTCTCTGGTTCTGTTTGTGGTTTATGCCATAGTTGTTGTTATTTGTTAGCTTTGTTTTACATACTAGTAAAGAACTGTTATTCCTATCCTCATATTGGTGTCTGAGAGTCCCTTGATTTAGAAATTATAATAATTCAGAGGAAAGGGGTTTACATTTTCCATGCCAAGGGAGGCTCCTGACTTCCTTAGCAGACAGTTGTCTCTCAAACTAAAATAGCTTATCACACCGGTAAAAAATTTTAAAAAGTCTTTGAACATGTAACTGCATGTATTTGCATTTTTCTTGATGAGATCTTAGGTTTTATTTAAAAAGAAAACTTTACTCCCCAGCCTTCATTTCTCTTCATGCTCTAATTAATGAACTAATTTAGCAAAAAAGACTTAGAATACTTCAAAGGGCTAGCATAGATAGCTTGTTTAGTGGTCACACAGCAAGCTTAAATTTGCACCTGGAAATAGAATATTTTGCTTAAGAAATAGACAAAACATAGCAGAATTCTTGCTACAATTACTAGACAAAATAAGACTAAAGTTACAACTTTTAAAATCTATGTGTGCTGTTAATTGTTTTAAAAGGTCCAGAATCAGAACTCTTAATCTTTCATCTATCACGTTTTAATTTTTACTGCCACACATAGGAATTTCCTTTGGCACAAAGGCTGAATTTAGACCTTGCACATAGAAGTGCATTGCAGACTCATGAGGAGCCCTCCAAATCCTCCAGATCTGCCATCTACCCCGGAGGTACCTGCTCTCATTTCCTACTACTGCTGTTCTTTCGAAATAAAGATAAAGGCTTCTCACTTACCCTGAAGACCATGTCCTGCCTCTGCAACTCAAACCCAGCTACTCCCCCACCCAATGCCCTCAACAGTGTCAGAACTCACTGAGCCTTTGGCTTTCACACAATCATTTGAAAAGTGCAGCATTTGGCTGCGATTACAGGAACTGCCTTTCAAACACCATCACTCACAAGGAGAGACACCTTGGCTCATCCACAGGGTCTGCACAACCGACTCCAGTCCCACAGCTCTATCCCACAGATCCTGCCCCGAAGACCACTCCAGAGGACCATCTGCACCAGCTCCTTCTGCACAAGCTGTGCAGGGGAAGGAAAGCAGTTACCCACAGTCTGGCCCCTTCTCTCTGTTCTATCTGTCTTCTCCAGCTTATTTTAAATTTCTCTTATGGGAGAGGAGATTGGAAGTCAGGACTACTTCTGAAAGGCATGCCACTCTGTCAGTGAGTAACACCATCATGCTTTCTAACTTACACTATTTTTCTCCCCAACCTTAAGCCTGATCTGTGCAAAATGAGATTGATTTGATTTAAACTGGCAAAGAAATTAAGAGGGAGAATGATATTACAGGGAAGATATAGACAGACAGACACACAGACAGGTAGATATATAAAGACAGTGACATCTCTCACTAGACCCTGTTAGTCAGAGAGATGGATCAACCACCTCTGGGCAGTCTGTTACAGTATCTTACCACCTCGCAGTAAAGAAGTTCTTCCTAATACCTAATCTAAATCTACCCTTTGTCACTTTAAAGCCATTACTCCTTTTTCTGTGACTTCACGTCCTTCCTAAAAGCTCTCTTACAGTACTTTTCAGTACCTAAATGTGCCTGTCTTCATGCAATAGACCTTCATGGAATAATGCAGGGGGACTAAGAATGTGAATTCAAGAACATGACTGAATTAGTTATGTCCTAATTGCATATAGCTTTCTTAAAGAAATCACTGACACTGTTGAGAAATGTGAGAGAATAGCAGGGTTTTTTTCCTCAAAGAGTACAGAACTAGAAACCATCATGTGCCAGAAAAACTTTAAAGAATTGTGACTTCTTTAGCCATGTTCAATAGTGCGTACTGTATACATATCTTACTGTTTAAAAAATTCAATTAAAATTATGATTTTGATTTTTCAGTAAATAAATCTTATACTAAACATATCCTGCAGCTACCAATATTCCATATAAACTAGACTAATCACAGTAGCAGTCAGTTACTTATGCCCCACTAATGTTATCTGACCAAACCCATAGCACTTCTACCATTTCTCTATTCCTTAAGGCATTTAAAAGAGGCACTTTTGATTTCCTAAATTTTTTCTATTATTTAAAAATGAAAATTATTTTCCCTTTATTCTTTTTATTCACACAAAAGGTCATTTTTTTTGAAGAGTTGTTCTGAATATCTGAAGAAAAAACATTATATAAGTTGAAGTGAAACTAAATTCTTATTTTACCTAAAGGCTATACTGGCCAGTCATGCAAAAATCACCTGTCTTAGTGTGATCAATAGCTGTTTAAATACACAAGGAAAAGCACACATTAATAGTCCTGGCAGTCAAAACCAATATATGTACCTTGCAGTCAATATAAGCAGCACCTTGTAAAACAGTGACCACAATTATCTAAATGCTTCCTAAAGAATACACAGTCCTAGACAGCTTGATACAGCTGTAAGTAAGGCTAAAAATAAAAATCAAGGAGGAGATATTTTGTCTATATTCCAGGTAAAACTCGTATCTTCTTGGATGGGAATATTGAGTTTATTCCAAAGTTGTGGTGATGGGAAGGAAAGAGAAGAAAATATCTTGATGGACAGATGACAACAACAATAAGCAATCTTAATGACTCATTCCAGCCTTTCATTAGGGTAAAATGAAGTGGATGGTTTGGCATAGTCTATATCTGCTTGTATTATGCTTTCAACATCCTTTTACTAATTGCTGCTCCACACCAAGCCTTTCAGGCTGTCACTCACAAGGCTTACATTTTATAGCAAAAAACTGGGCTAAAGAAGAAAAATAAAAAAGTAATTAATAGCATCTATTATCACTCAGATTGGCAAAAAGTTCCTATATTTTTTTTTGTATTTGCAAATTGGCAATGCATACTTGACAGAACTTTTAAAATTATGATATAAATGTAGAACATTTATAAAAGTTCGTACTAGTTTTTGGAGGTTTTTTAAATTATTATGTTTTTTTTACTCTGAACATTCTCTGGATATCCAGAAATTAGTGCTTTTTCATAGTAGCAAACCAGAATTTTGCACTATTCATTAAAAATTTTAATACACTTTGCAATAATTTGTTCAATATTTTCTGTACTTTTCATTAAAGTGATAAAACTTTTATATCCTATGACTAAGGATATAAGCAGAAAAAGACTGTATACATAATATGCTCCAGAAGTTCAGTTTAAGAGATGCATCTATTTCCAGTGGCAATCAACCAATAGGTTTGCATCACTCCCTGACCAAAATAGTCCTCGAAGGTGAGCAAGCCTCACAGAACGAATACGAATCATCTGTATTAGGGCCACTTAAAGTACAGGAGAAGGATGGCAGGAAAGGTACTGCCAAAATCCAGAAAATTCACAGGAGTCTGTTACGAGAAACAGGAGCGTTAGATTGCAATGCTAACAGGCAAGATACTCATTAGTTTCCCAAATGCTACTCAACTGCTTTTGCTTTCTATTCTTTCATCCGGAGTACAATTAATGATCAATAGGAGCTGTTGAAGGGAAATATTTTAGTTTGCTCTTGTAGCTCACAACATGAAGACTCACTTAAAAAAAAGGTAGGCTGGAGTCTAAGAGATATATCAGCCAAGGATTGAATTTCAACTTCATCTTCAAATATAATTTTTGAAATAGTATCATGAAAGGAAAAACGAAAGCACAGAGTAGTTCTTCATAAGTTTTACTTATACTACTACTATTTTGACACTTTTATTTTCACAGTAATACTTTGTTAAGATTTCTCATTTCAAACAAATGCATACTTACATGCACTCACAGTTACACATAGTGTAACACATTTCCAGAAAAGCTGATATATTTTTCCTGCTTCCTATTATTATGTACATTCTAAACCATGCTGGCTTTGGGCCTTGATATTAGTATGTGTCTCAATACCCCCTGTATAGTAATTTCATTTTGATTTTTTAAAAGTTCCAACATTTCTAAGAAGGGAAAAGGACCATCTGGACAATCACTGTCCCTTAGATTTACACTAACAGAAGGTTAATAAGTACTTGACAGTTGTCCTTACAGATGGAATGTGCACACAGTAGACAAATAAGGCACACTGAATTACACAATTTTATTTTGTATGGATGAAAGCAGCTAACATATGAATAAACATCAACTGGCTCCCTAGAATATTAAGGTTATGTGGAATTTTAATCCACTGCAGATATTTTGCATCTCCATTATACAAATGCCCAGCTCTGCAGAAAGTTACATAACCAGATGTCTCAGTCTACATGTGGAGAAAAAGAGTCTACTTGATTAAATATTGCATGAAATGATAGTCCGTAGCCTAGATACACTCCACATGGATTTCATTCTGCAGAGTGATAAGAAACAGCAGTCATCTCACCAATTAGAAGTGAACACCTCTCACTGCTATTATGCATTAGTGAAATCTTAATTTATTACATGACAGTGACCTCCTCTTACGAAATAAAAATCATTACCAAAGCTATCACTGAGATGACTAACATTTTAGGGTACTATCCAAAAAGCATCTCAGAAGTCTAGCAAATATGTCATATACTACAACTATCTAAACTCCTTTCATACTTTTCATACTAATGGTAGAATGTGTTATAGGATTTGGAAAATATTGCAAGCACTTTTTTACTTTCACATTCATAATGCTTATTTCTATTCCCTCCTTTAGAAGTCTAATCTTTTTTCCATACGTATTAAGAAATGGAGAATAACTTCTCTGAAAAGAGACATCTGAAGTGAAAAATAAAGAAATAAGATCCATCAGAGGAGGACTGCCTTCTAATAGGCCCCAAAAATCTCATGCCTAAATCAAAATTGTATCTATAGAAAGTGAAACAAATCACTGAAATGCTATTGCCAGGCAACTTAAATCATGTTTTGTCAGGTAAACAATACTCAAATATAATGATGCAAAAAAAAGAGATTCAGAATGGCTGTTAAACTTTCAAAGCTGCTATTCAAGGGTATTTTCTTCATATGCAGTTAAAGTTAAGAATGAAAAAGGTGAATTACAATAGCATGTAAGCATCACAACTTTGGAGATCCCTCTACTAGAAGAAGAACATGTAAACAGAACCATAAACCTATACACCAAAAATTTAATACAGTACTCTTCAAAACCTGAGAAAAAACGAAGTGTAAACTTAACTTATGCATAGAATTTTTTCAATGCATATATACATATACATATACTTACCTGATATTATTCTCATTACGTAGTACCATACAGTTATTGACCTTGGTGCCCAACAAAAAAACGACTCTATAATTGCATTGGGTTAGTCAATTTCTTCCATTAAATCTTGCCTAACAGAAAAAGAATCATCAGGAAGCTACACCCCAACATGTTCCAACTTTATTGTCAAATTATAGAACTAAATACAACAGAGACTGTATTTCTGTGCCTTGTTTATTCTCCCTGTCAGCATTAATTCAGTTATATCTCAGTAGTTGTTCTTGTTAAATCATTCACGCTTGTACATTTGCAGCTCTATACTATCACCCCTGTGGCCTCCTGGATTCTCATCTTCATTGTGCAAAGATCAGAACTGCATTAATTACGTTAGATCTTGGACAAAACGTCTTCTAGTCAATTTTCTAGCTGCAACTAAGATTGAAGGTGAGTAACAGTGCTAATATTTTTCATCTGCTACTGCTTCATTCTTTCATATTCTTCTCCTGCATTGCTCCTATTGACAGAAACACTTTCTAGAGTTTTACAAAAGTTTATTGAATGAGAGTGAAAAAAGTGCACTATTTTGCAGGTTATCTTTGAATCCAACCAACAGAATAAAAGAAGTAAGAAATTATAAGGGAATGGTACTTATTTTAATAATTGCTTTAAATAATCTTTTTTTTCCTTCTGTATAAAAGTCTGCAAGCCATTTTAAATACAGAAAAAGGTAACTTAAACAGAACTTGTTTTTAAATCAGTCCATTTTTTCAGAGAGGTATACAGGGTAGTAAATAACCAAGCAGAGTCTTACATTAAAGATGATCTAGGACACAAACAAACAAACACATTTCTGTTTCCAATGGTTTTCCATAAATTCCCTTGTTTTTCTCTATAATTTTCCTACATATCTATGTAATGTGATGATTAAAATATCTGAAAAAAAGTATGTGGGTTTTTCATATGGGATAGCAAATTGGGTGATTGTATGCATCCAATGCTGAGAAGACTCTTCAAACTAGTTAACAGGAGAAAATCTTCTCATGAGGCAGCTATTAAACCATACTATGATTCTCTTTCTACCCACACTGAGGTTAATGAAGTTATTTTAAATCTCTATGAAAATTCATTGGTAAAGATCATCAGGTTTCACAATTGCTGCTTTGCTTCACCCACGGTATCCACACTGTACTTCCTCCACTCATCTCAGGACCACCTTCAGAGTCCTGATCTGAGATGCTCCAGCAAAGGCCAGGCCTTGAACAGTGGACAAAACACCTAGAGTGCTCCAATGTTATTTACAGCTTAAGTATATTTCCAGTTTAAGAAATAGTGTCAAAACCCATATGACCTAATATATCCCATAATTCCTATTCTCAGGTTTTTTTTCATAGAAAACTGACTACATGTCAAGTCAAAAAGGCCCATTGAAGACCATGCTGATAACAGCCCATACTAGAAGTCCTGCAAGAACATTATAATTCTGCCTTTTAACAGGTAAAGCAATAACAATGCACAGGCAAAGCAAAAGAAGGAATCCATTCACCACTTCCCATGGACTGACTGGTGTTCTCCATATCCAGGAAAGCAGGACTCCATCAAGCCTAACAGTGACTTGGGAAGACAAACACCATCACTCTATATGTCCTCCACTTCCTTCTTCTTCCTAGTTTTATATACTAAGCAAGCAGCCATATGGTCTGGAATACCCTTTGTGTCAGATGGGGTCAGCTGTCCCACCTGTTTCCCTCCCAGCTCCTTGTGCATCTCCAGTTTAATTCTGAAGAGAGGAAAGGAATTTTCTCTTGTCACACCAAAAACCTCAGTCATTGCTTTGATGCTGGAGGCCTCTAGCTAAATAAAAAGAAAAAGCAGGCTGTAAATTACAAAACTGTAGTAATGGTAACTCAGCAAGTAGCTATCCTACTGCTTTCAACCTGCCATGTTTCTGTCTTGAAAGAAAAATACAATTTCATAGCATTTTGATTTTGCTGCCAGGTACTGGCATGAATAATGCTGACAGGGGATGCCTCCAAACCTGGAGAACTTGTGTTTCTAAGTGTTCTAAAATAGTACTATTCTTGTACGCCACAGATGCCTACACAAACTCTGAGAAATACTCTCCAATTGCAAATTACTTGAATATTTTATTCAAGTGTTTTGGAGCAATCATCTGCAAAGTGTTCAAGTTCCTGTCTTTCATAGATACACTCACAAAATCGTTGTTCAGGGTGGAAAAGATCCTTAAGATCATCTGAATACTGTGAAATGTCAGTTTCCAGGTGAATGTGGCTTATGGGATGTTTGCTCAGGATGACAGAATTGTTAGGGTCAGAAGAGACCTCTGGAGATCTTGTGGTATAACGCCTCTACCAAGTGGGTCTTGGCCCGCTTCCTTACATCCCTGGATACTCTGACAATGTTCCTTTAGTCCTCCCACATGGTCTTTCTCTTTTCTATATCCCATAAATTTCTTTCTTGCATTTGCAATTTACTAGGAACTTCATACTGATCCAGGCAGGCGACACCGAAATTATTTTTGCTTTTTCTTTTATATACTTTTTGCACAAGTCTATGTATACACAAGTATTAGAGTGCATACTTGTAATTCTTTGAGTCTGATAACTTAGCCTGGTTTTTTGGTGTCCTATAGACCAGGAGACTAAACGCTCTAGAACTGCAGAGCCAGGGAGACCAAGCATTCTACTGTCTTGAGAAACCAAGGTGCCCTAGTAGGACAGGTCCTGTAAACTAGAGACCAGACCCATTATTGGGCTCCCTTTTAGATATGCTAATGTGTAAGGTCTATAACTTGTGTACGTGATTGACTCTACCTGGGCGAAGTGATGCATCAAATGGGATCAAACTAAAATACCAAAGTGAACAACCCCCAACCCTCTAACCATGTCTGGCTTTCATTTCCTAAGACCAGAAAGGCATCACAGGTGTCCTGCCACCTTTGCCTGATTGTTTGATCAAGGGGACATACTGGTATTGAACCTGGAGAAAGTGATGCTTAAATATTGATCAGCTCTTTTTGATCCCCTTCTCTCCTAGAGCTCTATCCCATGGGATTCCTCTGATTAGGTCTTTGAAGAGGTCAAAGTTGGCCTCTCTGGAGGTTCTTAGTCCTATTTACTGCTTCACTTCCTTCATGCAGGATCCTGAGTTCCACCATCTCATGGTCACTTATAGCCAAAGCTGCTCCCAATCTTCACACTGTCAACCAGTTCCTCCTGGTTTTTAAGTACAAGGTCCAGCAACACACCTCTCCTCTTTGGCTCCTCCATCATTTGTACCAAAAAGTTATTTCAATGATCTGCAGTAACTTCCTGGACTATGTGTTCCAAGACATGTTGTCCCTCCAGCAAATATCAGGGTGGTTGAAGTTCCCCAGGAGAAACAGGGCCTGTGACCATGACGTTATTGCCAGCTGCTCATAGAAAGCCCATAAAATTCCTCCTCCTGATCAGCAAACACCCACAACAGTGTCACCCACATTCGCCTGCCCCTTAATTCTTGCCATAAACTCTTAGATCATTCATTTGTCCCTGGGTAGAGCTCAATGTATTCTAGTTGCTCTCTCACTTAAAGAGCAAATCCACCACTTCACCTGTTTCTGACCAGTCCTTCTCTACAAGTACATAGCCACCTATGAGAATGTTTCAGTCTCGTGAGCGATGTAACCATGTCTCAGTAACTGCAGTGAGATCCTGGCCTTCTGACCACACATAGATTTGTAGTTCTTGTTTATTGCCCATGCTGTGTGCATTTGTATACAGGCACTTCACAGAGGTAACCATGCAGCCAGGTTCTCTAGAAGGTGTAGAAGAGGATTCACCATAACCATAAACATCTTTGATAGCCCTATGATCCTCATCTTGAGAGGCAGTCAAGGAACATCTGCCGCTGCACTGGTTTGTATGACCTATTTCCCCAGAGGAAGCAAGGCCATGAGCAGTACCACTTCAGATCTCAACCCCCAAGACCTGTAGTTTAAAGCCCATCTCACAAAATTGGATAACCTGCCTTTTTTTTGGATTTCCTCGCCGTTTTTAGATGGGTGGGTCCTATCCCTCTCTAACAGGCCACAATCATTGAAGCACAATCCACTGTCATAAAAACCAAAACCTTCTAGGTGGCACGAGCCACAAAATGAGATGATGATCTGCATTATTTACCTGCTTCTGGCTGTCCCTATTTCTCTAACCAATAGGACAGATGAGAACATGACTTAGGGACCAACATTTTTCACCTGTCTCACCAGGGCTTTGTAGTCTTCCTTGACCTTGCCTGGTTTTTGGCTTGCGGCATAATTTGTCACATGAGACATGGTATCACATGAGAATGTAGTATCAGGGAGTAGTCCCTGCTCCTGACAATCTGGGGTACTCTCTAGGTATGGGCTGCCTAGGAAGGTGGTGTAGTCACCATCCCTGTATTCCACCCCATGCCCAATAAAGAATGGAGGTTGTCCTTGCCCCTTCTTTCGCCATTTATGTATTTATAAAAACATTTTTTATTATTCTTCACAGAAGTGGAAAAATTAGGTTCTAATTGGGCTTTCATATCTCTAATTTTCTTCATGACCTAGAAACATTCTTAAACATTCCCTGAGTTGCTTGCCCCTCTTTTCAAAGGTGATACATGGGCTGGCCATCTTTAAACGTCCCCCAGCTTCTTATACAAGAATTCATCCATCTCTTCATCCTGGTTGGATTTGACTTCTGCTTAAATCCACAAATTACATATTTTAGAAGCCAAATTTAAAATAATGTGAAGAGGAGGTAATTACTCACTGAAGCATAAAGGCTCAGTGTTTCACATATTTTACTCAATTAGCTGCCACTATAAATATAAATTCCTCATGCGAGAATTACATTCAATATCTCCCAATTAAAGGTATTGCAGAAGGCCCAATTAAAAATAAATAAAAAATCAGATCACTGAACTTAATGCATTGCTGTTGACACTGGCAACATATGTTCTCTAGCATTTAATCATGATGCTACCAGCAACAGCAATCCTAAAATTTGGATTAGGCACAATAAATTATTTTAACATAAATTAATCAGTGAGATTAAAAACCATTGTGGGAGACTGAATCTGTCAAAAGCATGAACAAGTAACTAGAATATTCATTATTCAAAAATTAAAATAATACCATCACTAAATTCAGAATGTGATGTTATTGCATTTTTACATGGACTAACTTTACAGCTTAGTTAAAATGTGCTGAGATTACAGCTCCAGTTAATGGAAAAAAGAAACTTTTGAAGTAGAAGGTTCTTAAATTAATTGTTTCAGCCTAGTGCGACTTCGTGACTTTTGATAGAAATAGCACTGCAGAACACAGAGCTTTCTGACTTTGGAAAGATATAGGTAGCTAGAGAAACTGAAAAAATAAGCCTTTATTTTAGTCTTTATTTGAAGTCCTAATGAAACACGATAGCAAGCTCTAATTATTTCTTCTCTGACTTCATTGCCCATACCTTTCGAGACAACTTTAACAACTACTTCAATCATCACTTAAACATAGAAAGTTTATAATGGCATGCCATAATTTTTTTAAAGAGATTTTTTCAAAATATGTTTTTTGTTTTATATTATGAAAAATCTGATTTCACTAGACTGTAGAAGGCAGAAAGACATTATTTAAGGAAGATTGCCTGAAAAATCTCTTATGTACACTGGTACTGTTACACAAGTGCATACTGAATTACACTTGAACTGAAAACATGAAGTCTCCATACCTCATTTATCCTGTATAGAAACCTGTATAATTTTTACAAAAGTAAGCTTGCCTTGTAAATTATATTGCTAATCCATCATATTCACATGGCAGAGTAGGTACAGTTTCATATCCATTAGGGATTCACTTATAAAACTGACATTTGGCACAGTCTGTACCCGGCATAACAGGACAAGTTAGAATAAAAAATGAATCATACAGAGAGGCAAGTACAAGTGAGGATAAAGAATACTGACAGGACAGCAGTAAAAGAATTCAATTTTTCTGTATCTAGCTTAGAACTCAACTAACTCATCTATTTTGTGCCAACACCGGCATCTTGAGCATTAAACTAAAACTAAATAAAAATTAAAATGTTTCTTTTATCTAAAGTATTATAAATCTTCTATTTGAAGAAAACTATTTCAATTATGATGGTACAATTCTGAAATACCTGGAATTAAACAGAAATTTCCTGACATCTGCACGAAGTCCTTGGAAACTGCTTGCTTCAGGAGGACTCACCAAGGGACAACAAAGCACAAGAGCTACGCTTTGCCAACTGACCAAAAACAAAATTGTTCCATTATAGCAAAGAGATGCACAGAAAATGGAAGCAACACAGCAGCGTCAGATGGATGCATTTGAAAATGTAACTGGCAGCCCAGAACCCAACTTCTGTTACATCTGAAAACCCCCCGATACACACAAAGAATAGAATAATTTGCAGCTTCAGCTAGACAGAAAATTTTATTCCCTCCCAGAAAGCAATGGAGATGGGGCAAAGGAGACAGACTGCATCTGCTGCACTTTCTAGCAAAAGTTAAAAATTTTATTTTGGCTTAAACTGATTTTTGGCCACCATGTTTAAGTATCTGTGTGTTCAGGAAGATCACATCGGGAGATCCTGCATTACCTTTACATATGCAGCTTTTCATATTGGGGTCCTACGCTTTACTTATTTATTTCTCACAACAGGTAAAGAAGAGTGATCTAGCAAATAGTGCAACACTGTGATTCAGAGAGCACCTATCAGCCAGATGCTCTGTGTGATGCAGTAAAATATATTCTCCAAAAGAGTGACCAAATCTTTTAGAACATTGTGGAAATTATATGAGGAGCAGTATAACACACTGCATCAGGAGTCCTCAGCTCAACCATGCACTTCATGAACATCCTCCAGTAAGAAAATATTCATTCAGCTTGCTCTTACCCATTTCCAAACTGGCAGTAATGAGGAAAATAACAGACACCGTAATGCAGCACCTGAACTGGTAAAGCACCAGAATATGTGCAGCAAGATACGTTCTCACACCAAAACTACACAGCTTGGGAGTCTACTTACATTCTGATCTTTTTTCAAAAAAATCATGAACAAGCCATGATGATTATTTTTAGTAATTTGTAGTAACATTAAATTTGGAGAAAAATTTGGAGCAACAATAAAAACGAATATGAAGAATTTAAATCTTAATAAGATTTATTTTTAAAATAGCAAAAGGGTTCCCTGACAGGAGATCTATTCTAGAATATTTTCTAATAAACAAGTCTTGGTGAACAAAAGTATTTAAGAAACAGTTTGAATATAAATTTTAGACAGCTTCTTCAGAATACTTCCTTGGGAAAAAACATGCAAACTGCTGTGCAATTTTTTAAGCATTTTGAGGGCATAAAAGAGATGAGACAGGAGGCTAGTCTCCACTGGCGTATTAGCTAAATCCATCGAACAATGTACGCACTTCTGCTTTGCAGAGCTGCTCCCAGCATTTCTGCCAGATCTTGACAAAAAAAGACAATATTCCCTAAATTATACAATACCTAATGCTAATATAATCACAGCAGAGAAACAGCTTTTGTATAATTATATTTATGAATATTTTTATGTCTCTTAGCAAAATAATAGAAGACCTGCAACTGGCAGGAAGCAGAAGCATCTGTAGCTTCAAGAAGCAAAGCGTTTTAGAAAAGAAACAACCAGCTCAACAACTATGGATCGATACATCCTTAAATCACTGTGTTCTCACCATTTAACATTTAATCTTTTTAGAAGCAAAGTGGATGTTCTATTCTAGACAAGGGAGTAATGTCACTTATGTCACAATATGACTTGCCAAGTAGCCATCGATACAGCCTAGATGACAATGCTCTCTCCACTTCCATATTTCATGATGAGCACATCTAACTCATGCATCTCACTTGTTCTACTACTTCTGCTTTATTCTCTACTGAGAATATTCTACCATTCTGCTAACTACATTTAATGACATTATCAGATCATTTAATTGTGGATTATGATGACGATTATTAGGAGAAACTGGATCATAACAATAGATACAGGTATTTCAGATTAATGCTCTTTGACAAAGGCTCCATCTGACTGTACTGCTGCCTCTCAAAATGCTGTCCCTCAGCCACATCAGAATGGCCCCTGGATCACTGTACAGATACAAGACACAAAAGGTGACACACCTGACGTCTGAGCTGTGCTCTGGAGAAGAGGGGCACTCAAAACCATCCTCTGAAGTTATTCAGTGAAATAAGATGAGAGTAATTCTCCCAGCTGACTGTTTTATCAACAATGTTTATTGGCAAGGCACCACAGACTCCACAGGGTGAGCAACATCACCAGGGAAGTTTGTGATCCTCAGAATCAACGATCAAGTTTCTAGTACTGCCAGAATCCCCCTCGAAAACATGTAGCATCATCTCACTTTATGGTTTTCACATGTGAATGAGTATTTTTACCAACATAAATGAATCTCTAGTCCTCCCGCCCCCTTTAAATTTCTAGCAAAATACTAGGCCTTTTATTTGGATGCTCAGTAATATGTTGCTAGTTTTGATACTGAGTTACTTCATGATTTTTTTAAAATATGCTAGATCTCAAAAGTGCAAATTTAATATTCAAGTTTCAAAGACTCCACACCCTTCCATGTACAAGTAACTCATCTGCAGCTGTTTAAAGCACGAAATGTATCAGTCCATCAGTTTATGTCATATACAACTTTCTTGTTCCCAGACTAGTATGTTCAATTAGCAACCAGACCAATTTAGGACCCACACTTCTTTTCCACATTAACTTTACTCACTTGAATATTTCTTTGTCTTAGACACAGAAAAATAGCAATGGATTCAATCTCCTTTTCCTCCTTTTGTGTACTGAGCATTTTTAATACATTTGGTAATTTTCCTGTTTAACATAAAAGGACAGACATACACCCTGGTTTGATACTCCAAAAATTACATAATCAGAGAATCACAGAATAAGCTGAGTTGAAAGGGTCTTATAAGGATCATTGAGTCCAAGTCTAGGCCCTGTACAGTACCATACTCAAGTCACATCGTATGCCCGAGAGCATTGTCCAAATGTTTCCTGTCAGGCTTGGTGCTATGACCACTTCCCCAGGGACCCTGCTCCAGTGCCCAACCACCCTCTGGGTGAAAAACCTTTTTCTAATATCCAACCTAAACCTCCACTGACATGAGTTCAGGCCATTCCCTCAAGTCCTATCACTGGTCACCAGAGAAATGAGTGCCTGCCCCTTCTCTTCCCCACAAAGAAATTTCAACTGTCTCTTTTTCTCCAGACTGATCAGACCAAGTGACCTCAGTTGTTCCTCACATACAGCTTCCTCGCAAGGCCATTCACCATCTTTGTTGCCTACCTTTGGACATTTTCTAATAGCTTTATATCTTTCTTATACTGTGGCCCCCAGCAGTTGTCGAGGTGAGGCTGCCCCAGTGCAGAGCAGAGCATAACAATTCCCTCCCTTGCCCAGCTGGGGATGCTGGGCCTGATGAACCCCAGGACAGAGTTGGCCCTTTTGGCTGCCAAGGCACTGGTGACTCATATTCAACTTGCCACTGACGCAACTTTCCACAGCACTGCTTTCCAGTACCTCATTCCCCAGTCTGTCCATTCATCCAGGGTTGCGCCATCCCTGGTGCAGAATCCAGCACTTTCCCTTACTGAACTTTACATGCCTGGTGATTGCCCAGTGCTCTGCTCTGCTGAGGCCTCCCTGCAGGGTCTTTCTGGTTTCAAGGGAGTCAGTACCTTGTCCCAAATCTGTATAATCTGTGAACTTGCTTAGTATCCCTTCCAGTCCTGCATCCAGGTCATTTATGAAGATGCTGAAGAGCACAGGGCTAAGATGGAGCCCCAAAGAACCCCACAGGTGACAGGTCCCCAGTCTGATGTCATCCCATTCACCATAACCCTTCATGCCTGACCCACAAGCCAGTTGCTCAACCATCCCATGATGTGTTTATTCAGCTGTGTGCTGCCCATTCTGTCCAGAAGGATACTGGGAAAGAAACTTTTTTTTTTTTTTTAAATTGAAATATTTTCTGAAATCCAAAAAGATCCACTGGCATCCATTGGCTTCCCTTGACCAAGGGAATCCATAAGGTGAGTTACTTTGTCATAAAAAGAAATCAGGTTTGATAAGCAGGACCTTCCATTCATGAAGCTGTGCTGGCTGTGACTGATGACTGCATTGTCTTTCAGGTGTTTTTCAATATCTCCCTACATAATCTTCTCCATAACTTTACCAGGCACTGAAGTGAGACTGACAGACCTGTGGTTTCTGGGGTTCTTCTTCTTGTTCTTCTTGGATATTGGGACAACATTCACCAACTTCCAGTCAGCTGCAAGCTCTGTGGATTTCCAAGATCAGTCAAAAATCATCAAGAGAGGTTTTGCAGTGCAATCAGCTAATTCTTTAAGGACTCTTGGATTAATCCCATAGATTTGTATGGATCCAGCTGGAACAGCAGGCCCCAGACAATTTCAGGGCTGACCAAGAACTGATCACTCTCATACACATAATCCTTCAGGTCAGGGCAGAGCTTGTTCCATCATTTGTGTTGGAGACAGAGACTGCATTAAACACCTCTGCTTTGTCCCTGTTTGTGAGGTGACCATCCTCATCTTGTAACAGGTCAACGGTATTTCAAACATTGCCTATTGACAATATAGATGAAAAAATTCTTTTTATTGTCCTTCGCAGTTCTGGACAGTTTCAGCTCCAGCTGAGCTTTGACCACCTAGATTTTCTCCCTAGAGTGGCAAGCAGCATCTCTGTATTCTTCCCACATCACCTGACCTTTTTTCCACTGGGCATATACCTCCCTTTCTTGCCTTATTTCCAAGACTGTTCAGCTGATTACTAATTCCCTGAGCCTGAAGTCTGCTCCCCTCACATCCAGTGCTGAGGTTTTGCTGGCACTTTTCCTCCTGTCAACAGAGATTTTAAACTCAATCACTTTGTGGTCCCTGTGGCAAAGACGGCTGCCAATCTCCATTTCACTCCTGACATCCACTCTTTTGACAAGAAGTAGATCAAAGAGGGCAACTTCCCGAGTTGGCTCCCTAAGGATCTGTTCCATAAAGTTGTATAACAAGTTTTTTAGGAGTCTTGTGGCCGGTATTGTACCAGCTGTGTGATACTCTCAGTTAACTTCTGGCAAGTTGAAGTTCCCCATATGGACAAGGGCAGTTGACTTGGATGTGTCCATTTATTCCTCAAAGAATTATTCCTCAGTATCATCATCCTGAGCAGGAGGCCTGTAGTAAACTCCCATGATAACCATGATCATCATTATTTGTTTGCCCCTTGATTCCCGAGACTCTCAACTGCTGCCAACTGTGAGCTCCATACATTCAAACACTTCTATTACAGACAGTGTACCTCCTCCACCTCTCTCCAGAAAAATGAATTTTACTTTAAGAAGCACTCTTTCTACCACTAGAAGATGCCGCACTGAACATTAACATACAAGGAAAAAAAACCCCAAACAACAACTTGGGAAATACCAGTACAGTCATCTTTTGCAGCAGTTTTGGAGACAACTGAAACATTTGGGGAAAAAAAATCCCATAAATTAGGGAAGTAAAGCATATAATGCACTGACAGAAATGCTATGGGTTTGTGTATGGGTGTAGCAACTAAATATATCTATGTTCAAGAAGAAAACTGTGAGATTATCACTTACAACCATGATACCTACAATTTACATAATGGTTAGATTATTAATTTCAACCATAATTTAACAGTCATAGTATAAATTATGTAGGGGAATGCAGAACTCAGAAACACTGGAAAAAACCCAGTATTTTTCTAAAGAGCCTAGAAGTTTAATGTTACAGAACAGGAGAATAATGCAGGAAAGATGACATCAGTTACAATAATTCAGATATTTTCCCAGAGAAAACAGAAATCAAGGGTTGACCTGGACAGCATTCAGTAGCCAACCATTTTTGGAGAATGTGCATCCTTTTAATAAAGCAGACACCACAGCCCAAATCTTTTGGGATCATACTATAGCCAGCTATCATGGATCTGGAATGCTACTAGAAAATTATTATCTAAACCAAACAGATTTCTACAGATGCCTTTAGCTTTCTACATATCTTAATGTACTTGCAACCCTCTTATGGCAACACATTTTCTAGTAATGGTGTGCTTTACCATATAAAATGCAGCACAACTAAACATGTACACTTTTCCTCAATTTGTGAGGTCTCCTGTTTCAAAGAAATAAGCCTTTAAATTGGTACTAAGAACTACTTTAATTTATGTAAATGGGTGTACAAATAAGAGAACGACATAAAATACTTCTATAGCCAATAAAACTTAGTAATTGCCCACAAAAACAGTAGAAAAAATTACATTGTATAGTAGTCATTAAAAAAAAAAGTCCATTAGGAATGGTAAACTGAACACATTAAGCTAGGAAAAAAGAGTAGCAGGTAAAAGTGTACTGCTAGACATTCCTGTCAAAATTATCAGATACCTATGAAGACTTTGATGTTATATAGATCTCTCAAAGGAAGGAATGCCAAAAATAAAATGCCTGTTCAAATTTATTCTTACAAATTTACTTCCTGATGAGTGCTATGCCAAAGGCAAACAGTAACTCTTTTTTCGCTATGTTATTTCATTGACAGAAATACTGTGAAGAATCAAGATATCCATGTTTTATGGATAGAATTTTTCTGGAACAATGAACCCTGTGTCACCAGTGCAAATCATAGTCCATGCACTCCAATTTCAGCACCTCTTAGGGACTCTACGATAAGAAATTACTACGATAAGGTAAGAAATTAATATATTTTCCATATCAGCTTTAAACTTATCCATCACTCTCCTCCTGACTTCCTTTTCTCATTTGTTTTCCTACTGCCATTTTTAAAACAGATAAAGGAAAAGATTTATTAAAAACCACCAATCATAGTACCCCTAGCTCACTTAAAACTACTTAGTGTGTCTTTAGGAAGCATGGCATGAAAACACAAGCAAAAAACATAAACACGAGACCTTGTACCTAAAGACAGTAGAACTCATTTTTGAATGCTTGACTGAAATTATTGCTATGTTTTAGTCCTTTAAATTCTGTAAAAATCAGCTGCACAGTTGCATAACATGCTGTATTTTACCATACTGACATCTTCATGCTCAGTTACCAATTTTGAAAATACTTCTGATAAATATATCTAAGCATTTTATTAGAAACATAGAAAAATATAGCCAGAAGATAAAAAACAGACTGACTTATTAAAATTGATACTTCTAATATGTGCCCATAAATGTTTCATTTTTAACCTTTTCATCTTTACAAATAATAATTGATACTTTCTGTATTACATTCCAATAACCTCATAAAATAACGCAGACAGCAATGCTGAAACAACAAAAAGACCAGTGATACTGCAGTCTCATTATTAAACAGTAATATTTGACAGCTCTTAGGAAATACTATAAAACCTGTGCTATCAAAAGTCATCTTACAAGTACAGTACTCTATTACTTTCCTCTGTAGAAATGGAACGCTTCTACATGTTTATTTGATCTATGCGTCCAGAAAGAATCAGGAGTCTTAAGTCATGTCCCTCTCCTCAACAGCAAGACTCCCAAAGGGTTACAAGATAGGAAAGTGACTGTCAACCAACAGATGAATGTCTGAAGAGAATACTTTTCTAGAAAGTAATCAATAAATAAAGAAACAAAGAATATTAAATAGTATATAACAAAGAATAACATTTCCTGAAGAAAATCTGTGCTGGGTGCTCAAGTAATCTACTTACATTGAACACCTTCCAGATCCTTGTGTTTTGAGCATATGCAAAACCTGTAATAAACAAACTGTAATTATTCAAGCAGACTAATGACTTTTAAAAGAATCACTCCACTCCTATAGGGAGAAAAGAAAGAGAGTGTTATATAGCATGGAAACTGATAAAGTAGGATTGCTTTCAAAGCTTGTTGCTCAACATCACAGTTACTGCTGTTCAGAGCTTTCATTTCCCATTTTCTAAATATGTTAGTAAAACTTTTTCTTCCTGAGCAAACAGGTCTGAATCTTGAAACAATTCTTTTGAAGTTTTAACTATATGACAAAGTCTGACCAGGATGAAAAGGCTGTGAATGTGCCTGGGGATTAATCTTTTTCTGTGCACTAGTGTCTCTGTGTGTGGGCTGGAGAGGAAGATGGTTCACCCTAACACTCACAAAATGAGTAGCACTAGGCAGAAAAAAATTCTCAGACTTATATTCAGTCTTTCCCCATGACATAGATGTTGCAGAATCTGATTAAATATGAACAGGGACAGAAGAGGCTTGACATTTTTTTTGTTTCAAATGGAGGTTTAGGATGGCCCCTCCTTTCCCCAGAGGTGAGTAATAATTTACAACCAGCACATAATGACCTCAAAACAAGCAAATGGCTCCCCTATAAAGTTGGTAATTTTATTCTACTTTTTTCCATAAAAATGATGATTAATCAAGGTCTATAATTACTTTCCAGAGGAACACTTTCAGATGATTGTCTCTTCCTGAGCTTCTTGCAAAAGTGTATAGGAACATTAAAAAGCTTTGTTGTCGTAACATCTTCCTGGTAAAAAAACAATACATAATGTTCCTTTCACATTCCTCTCTCAAACTTGAGCCAAGTCTGGCAGAAGGTTCTGTCAAAAGACAGGCAACTCATCATGCAGATATGCAACAAAAATTAAAACCTTTAAAAAAACCCCAGCAAAACAAAGCAAAAACAAAGAAATTAACTACTAACGCAGACAGATACAAAACATAAAGAAATTTTGCTTGAAGCTCTTGGCCACAATACCAAGGATTGCCAAAGTCTGGGGGGAAAAAACAGCCTGGGGAAAAAAATAAAACTGTACATTTGTAGATGTAATTTTTCATGGAAACAATTGAATGAGCAGACAATACACATGCCTGGAAAGGACTCTGCTCCAACTTTCAGGCAGCACAAACCAGATAGACAGACAGGCTGCTGAGACAGTGATGTGATGCTCAGTGCCCAGTTTCCTCAGCTGCTGTAGCCCCCAAGGCAGTTGCTGAGATGCTGGGGAAGCAAACTTTGTTTTGGAGAAAAAGGATTCACGAACAGAAAATGCTCTATACTTCTAGATCAAAATACTTCAAAATATCAACAGCAAGGGGAAAAAAAACAACAAAAAACAAGGAAACAAACTTCTGCCAGGCTTTTTTCATAAAGTAAAATTTCCTTTCCTGAATGGCCCTGAGGTCTTCTCTGTACTTTCAACGCAAGTTTCATGTTAGGTAGAAAAGTGTGGCTTTTCTCTGGGTTTCCTCAGTTCATATGTTTATATTTAGAGTAGGTCCCATTCTGGCAGAGGAAATTCCTCAGTTCTATGACAATCTCTTGATAACAGACTGCTACCAGGAACATATAGTTACGGGTAATTTTAAAAATACAGGTGTGGCCACAAAACTGTTAAGTAGGCTGAAGCAAATCTCAAGTAATATAGATTTTATTTATTCATTTAGCAGTCTGGTTACTTGTCTTCTTTCTTCCTATTTTTTATGCCAGCTGAGCTTTTTGAAAAACAATTTCATTTCAGTTGAAGGTGAGATGAATAATAAAATTTGGTAGTACAGAATTTACGCGATTTCATAGAGTAAAAAGTTAAATTACTTGTTAAAAGGTACTTTGAATCACAAAATACATTAAAAAACCCCCTATTCTCTTACTATGTAACACAGACCTTTATACTTCCATGTTTGAACAAATTTTCATTTATTTTAGCAAACCCCATCTCCTTATTAGTTAGCAGTGAACTAGACCTAGAATAACACTTTCATTCTGTAATTATTAAGTCTTTAGGCCAATTACAGTGCAAGAACCAAGCAGTGCAGGAAAGCTTACTGCAATTTTCAATACACAGAGAAGCTTGTTGGCTGAACCTAAAATTCATCTGTTAACCCAGAGCTTGACCTCCCTTAACATGAACTCACCTTTGGAAGTGATTCTGTATTTTTAGTGACAACCTGTTAGCTTTCTTGTAAGAGCTCTTTAAGCAGCCTCAGGCAAAACTGCCTCATCAGCCCACCAGAAAAGGTTTGCTCCTCATTTATGTATCACTGCTTCTGCCAGCAAGAATGCAGGGAAATTGGTAGTTTGGGAACAACTGAATACCAGTGATGCATTATACTGGATACACCCCCTTTACTGTGTTAGCCACAATGTAGTAAAAGCAAAATACTTCTTTCAAGTGCTGCTGCTAAAAGCCAGTCCACACAGAATTAAAATCACCTTACAAGATAAGACTTTGTATACCTTCAGAAGAACTTCTAGTTCATTTACCTTCAAATATTCTCCAAATATTTTCCCTAAGTTATTATACAAAAATTCAGAAACAGTAACATTCTATCTATCTTGATTTCCCTTTGAATAATGGGGCTTACACTTAATAAAGAAAACAAGGTTGAAAATAAAAACTTACACATTTATAGATGCTAGCTAAACTATAACATATCTTAATTCCTATGGAATCAGTAAAGCCTCTTAACAAAACTAGTGCTAATATTCTGGAAAAAACAGTAAGGTGAAAATAGAAATCTTATGTGTGCTTCATATTATACTAAAAGGAACATTGCCTTGATTAAAACACAGCCTCTATGGATTAGCTGTTCTGGAAGTTCATTATCAAACAGTGAATTGACCAAAACTGATATTTAAACTGAAATATGTTTCATTCTTTTCAACAATCAAACACTGCGCGGAGAAGAGCAGTGCTACCCAAACTGTCTCCAGTCTTGGATGCAAACAGCTGTGACTCCACTGACGCACAAATCCGCCCTGCTCAAAGTACAGATTATTTTAAAGTAAGGACTCAGTAATCCAAAAAGCATGCAGAACCACTATGCAGCTCAGGTGACTGCCACCAGATTGAGACACGCCAGGGCCATGGACAGTGATGGAATTGGAGCCTACTGTACACAGGAACAACAGCTGGAGAGTCATTTCCACCCTGCAGCTCACACAGCAGCAGGTTTTGCTCTAAAGAGGCACATTGATTTCTCTCGCTCTAATTCATTCCTAAAGCCCGTCTGGAAGTAGTCTTAATGTGAGTAGGATGAGGAGGGCTGAGCGAGTAGAACAAGGTTTGGAGAGCCTCAGTGGGAACACTAAATCAGGGAGTGCCACTCCTAAATCTCAACAGCCTTTGTGGGGCACAAAGGACTGCGATAAGAGCTGATCTGCTCAGAGCTGCCTGGAAATGAATTTGATCTAAGCATTTGTTGTATTAGGTTTGGAGCCACCGGGGACATGTTGCTTGGTCTGTTCATGTGGTTGTGGTATGCCAAGCTGTATAGATTCCCATATGTGCAGTTTGTGTCTTCGTGTTGGTATTTTTCAGAATGGGAGAGAGATCAGGATGGCTTTGTTGATGTACTGAGGGATATCAGTTTATGACATGATAACATTGAGGGTAATGAAAGTCATTTGGGACATGCATTCAGTGCTGCTCTCCTATCCTTACCTCAGGTGATACCTTTGGGAGTTTATTAATAATCTTGCCAAGTCAGTAAGAGGGAAACAGCATAGGATTATTTTGCCCAGTCTTTCACTCTTTCAGCCCTGTTACAATAGTTTTTGAGAATTCAGAAGTCCCTTTGTATGGAAAAGGGACCTGTGTATGTTCTTGTTCCTCAGTCTACCAGGTTTCCTCCGAGCTGTTTACATCAAGTTCAGAGCCAAGAAAGAGATTTCTAGGAAGATTATTCAGAGATATGACCCAAAGGTGGGTAGTTATGAATGGCATGGAATGTGGGAGAAAAAATGAGCCATGTTTTGAAACACTGTTCTTCTCCAATAGTTTGGAAGTTCACCCCTGAATAAACCCTGTTAAAGTGGCAGAATACTTGAAAGAAAATGGTGTGGTAGTTCCAGAGGGTTCTACAATGTGCCTGGACCATGGCTATTGTTTATTGGACACTGCTTGATACTGCTCAGCACCCTTAGGGGGAAGAGGAGGAAAGCAGAGAAAGATGCACTGTGGCCACTCAAACTGCAGGTGAACCACAGGAAGAATCCATGCCAATAGCAGTTGCCCCTATGCAGAGGAAGAAATCCAAGACAAAATCAGTTCACTTAGTGAGGGATAAACAGAGCCCTTACAACAGGAGGTAATGCCAAAGACACTCACCTGATTCCTAGCCCCAAGTCAGCTGCGAGATATGTAGATTTCAGTCGGGTGAGCCCCTGGTGACTGGGCTGCACCACTGCTGGCATAGCATGGCCCACAGTATGAAACTAAATGGTAGTGAAGCCAAGCAACTGGATTCTTGTCCTAGGATGTGGGCATTGACAACAGGATTGGGAAGAGGACAGTACATTACCATCAGGAGTCAGAGAAAAAAAGGATCTGAAGCCTTCTACACTCCAACAAAAGTGAGATCCTTGCAGTTTATTGAAGGGGCTTGAGCTGCCTCAAAGAGACTGGCACCAAAGAACAGCTCTTCCTGGCACCCTGACTGCCAGTGCTGGGCTGGATATTCAAAGGGACAGTCCCTTACGCACATCATGCCACTGATGATACACAGAATAAGTAGATCACACTGATCAGACAGCCAGCTCAAACAGGAAACCCTAATCACCCAGGGATCCTGGAACTCATTCTGAACTGACCCAAAGGCAAAAGTTTCAGACTATCAGACTACCAGACAAGGAGAAGGAAAAAGTGACAGCTGCTGAGGAGGGCCCACTGCTTAAATGGCTACCAGAAAATGAAAAGCAGTATGTTCTCTTTACTGATGGTCCCTGCCACACTGGCAACATAAGGATGAGTTATTTCTGGTTTGATGGGCCCTTGATGCTTCAGATCACCCGAAAAGAGATGAAACATACAGATGGGCTGACAGCTGAGGGGTGGACTTAAACATGGACATTACTTCCCAGGTGATGCATAACTGTGAAACATTTGCTGCAATCAAGCAGGCCAGATGGGGGGATCATGGTCAAAATATAAATATGTGGAGGCCTGGCACATTAATTACATCACACTCCCACAAATGCACCAAGGTAATAGCATGCTGACACTTGTGTAAAGAACCACAGGATGGCTGGAGGTGTACCATGTGCCTCACACCACTGCTTGAACACTATCCTGGGCCTTGAAAAGCAAGTCCTGTAGTGACATGGCACCCCAGAAAGAACAGACTTGGACTATGGGACTCATTTCAAAAATAGCCTTCAAAAATAGACACCTATGCCAGAGAGCACGGTATTGAGCAGGTGTATCACACCCCCTGTCACACACCAGCCCCGTGCAAAACTGAATCTGTGCAAGTTTCTGCTGATCCAGCAATTTTAGATCTTGAGACTTCACAGGACTAAGAAATCACACTGCTCTCCTGTGCACCGAAGTATATTGGCCTGCCACTCTCCATCCCACTACCTGGGCAAAAGAGATCCTCTTAAGCACTTTGATAGGCTCCTCTCAAAGCTAATCAATCTAATAAAAGTAAGTCAGATTGTCCTGGGTTAGCCATATGGCCTGTTTGTATCCCCAATCGTCCCCT